>ML776611.1:2186725-2260383 GCA_009831015.1 Picea engelmannii
TGCATAGATTTCCGAAATCTGAACAAAGCATCCTTGAAGGATAATTACCCCTTGCCTAAAATGGATCACCTCCTGCAAAGAGTGGTCGGGTCCAGTCGAATTTCTCTGCTAGATGGTTTCTCGGGCTACAACCAGGTCCTAGTTCATCCAGACGATCATGAAACAACCGCTTTCACCACACCATGGGGCACTTTCATGTATGTGAATATGCCTTTTGGTTTGATGAATGCAGGAGCCAAATTCCAGAGGGAAATGGATATCGCCTTCGTAGAATAGTCAGGTAAGTTTATTGTCATTTATCTAGATGATGTGACTGTGTTTTCCCAATTCGATGATGAACACCTGCGGCACCTTAGACGAGTTTTCGAAAAGTGTAGAAGGTTCGGGATTTCTTTAAATCCCAAGAAGTGTCTTTTTGGGTTAGAAGAAGGCAAACTGTTGGGACACATCATCTCTAAAGAGGGAATCAGAATTGACCCCAGCAGAATAAAGGCCATACTAAAGTTAGAACACCCAAGAAACCTCAAAGAACTACAGTCTTTTATAGGGAAAATTAACTTCCTTCGAAGATTCATTCCTAATCTGGCCGAGCTCCTCCGAAACATTACAAACATGATAAAAAAGGATGCGAAAATAAAATGGGATTCAGAGTCTAGGTGATCCTTCGAACAGGTAAAACGAGCACTTACAGAAGCCCCAGTTTTGATTAGTCCCGATTTCACTAAAGATTTCTATCTTTTCTCTTTCGCTTCTGAACATACTATAGTAGCTATATTACTGCAGAAGAACAGTGAAGGGTATGAACAACCCATAGCTTTCTTCAGCAAAGCTCTAAGATATGCTACACTGAACTACAATATTATGGAGAAGCAGGCTTTTGCTTTGGTAAAGTCTATAAAGGACTTCAGGGTCTATATTCTCCATTCTCACATCATAGCTTATGTTCCAAACGCGGTAGTAAAGGATATCCTGACACAAGACAACCCTGATGGGAGAAGGGGAAAATGGATTGCAGTTATTCTAGAATATGACATAGAAATTAAGCCCACAAAACTGATCAAAGGCCAAGGACTTGCCAAATTGATGGATGAATCTAACTTTCAGGCTCTTGACATTAATTTTCTAGACGTGGCAGATGAACAGGGCGAGATGGCGACTCCAAACGCTAGAGAGGTTTTTCTCAACTCTCCATGGTATGCAGACCTTATATTTGTTCTACAAAATTTACAAGCTCCCCCTGGTTTAACTAAAACTAAAGCTAGATTTTTAAAGTTGAAGGCATTGAAATTCTGTATTCTAGAAGGAAATTTGTGTTGGAAAGACCCTGCAGGTATTCTTTTAAATTGTTTACTGAAAGATGAAGCTGATAAAGTGTTGCAGGAGTTTCATGCAGGAGAATGTGGCGGCCATTTGAACTCGAAGGTTACAGCCAAAAAAATACTCAGAGCTGGATTTTACTGGCCCACCCTGTTTGCAGATGTACATCAGAAAGTAACAGCATGTCACCAGTGCCAACTGTTTGAGGGTAAAAGGAAACTCCTTCCTCTACCTCTTAAACCAATTTCAGTTGAGGCTCCTTTCCAACAATGGGGTCTTGAATTCATTGGAGAAATACACCCTCCATCATCAGGCCAACATAGGTGGATTCTCACTACCATTGATTATTTTACCAAATGGATCGAGGCTGTAACAAGCAGGCAAGCCACTGACTCTGTTATTATTAAATTTCTTGAAAATAATATTTTGTCTCATTTTGGTTGTCCTAGAAAGATCATTACTGACAATGCAGTTGCCTTTCGGTCGAAGAAACTCATTGATTTCTACAATCGTTACCACATTGGCTTGGGACATTCCACAACCTACTACCCTCGAGGAAATGGGTTGGCGGAATCCTCAAACAAGACTTTGGTAAATATCATCAAGAAAACATTGCAGGAGAATAAAAAATCATGGCATGATAAGATGGTATTTGCTTTATGGGCAGATAGAATGACCACCAAAAGGTCAATTGGTATGTCACCATACCAGCTGGTCTACGATACTGAGGCTGTGTTCCCAACTTCTTTGGGAGTCCCTGTCATGAAGTTACTCCAAGAAATGCAAGCTGAGCCAAATGACTCCCAGAGAAGAATCAATCAAATGATTCATATGCAACAGACTAGAGAAGATGTTTTCAACAAAACACAAGTCATCCAAGAGAACATCAAGAATATCTTTGACAAACGAACCAAGGAGGATGATTTTGAGTTGGGAGACCTAGTGTTGAGATGGGATGCCAGGAACGAGGACAAGGGGAAGCATGGGAAATTTGATCATCTATGGAAAGGGCCTTACATGATCCAAGCTTTAAGAGGAAACAATGCCTTTTTGATAAACAATGTCGATGGGTCAGATCTGCCAGGAGCACCTGTGAATGGAAGAATGCTGAAACATTATATCCCTCCTCAATAAGAGATTTGAAGAACTCACTCTCCATTGTACATACCGGTTTTTAATTTTCAGTATTTACTTTCATTTTCTGAAGTGAGGGACATTGGTCAGTTGGTTGAAGCCCGAAGAGAAGGCCCTAAGATACCGATCACTATGTTTCGAAGTTTTCCTGAGAATAAGAACAACGAAGGCTACTAGACAGATATGTTCAGAATGACCAGGAAACTGGATTCTTGGCACTTAACAGGGAAAGTACCATCCCCAGGTGGAGCCGCTGTTATCACCCCATAAATTATGGGAATCAACTTATCACTTGGATATTATGGATATTATTTGTATCTAGTGTTATTATTGGCAATTGATTTTCATTTTACAAAAAGAAAAGAAAAAGAAAAGAAAAAGAAAAAGAAAAAAGAAAAGAAAAGAAAAGAGGGCAAAAAGAATTGAAACAAAAATCCCCATGCAATAATAGTAACTTGGTCATACCTTTCAAGCATGACCAAGTTCTTTTAAATTTTCAATGTTGATAGGTTAGTGAATTCATCTGGCCAGACTGTCTAATCCTGGTCGGATAGCCCCTAGGTTAGCACTAGTGAATACATCTAATCAGACCATCTAATCCTGGTCAGATAGTCCCTAGGATAGAATAATATCTTAACCCAACAGTTTAATCTGGGTTAATTGCCTTGTGAAAGTAGGTTAGAATTTAGATTAATTGCTTTACTTGCCTTACCCAAATAAAACCCACTTGAAGAAAATGCTACATCAAGTCTTCGTTGCCTAAGGATAGTTGAAGTGATGTCCCCTTGGTGGTGTCTAAGACAAAATTGGAAAAACCCATAAGAAGGAACTAATCCTAAGTTTTTCCTACACATGAATTTTTCTGCTCCCGACCTATGTTTCATTCACTTTCCAATGGCCCAGATCACGATGCTTGGATCAACGACCCATAGAGTATTCCGGACCCCCCCTAGTGTTCTTCTTTTAACCCCNCTAGAATCGGTAATAACATATATGCTCATCTGGACGGCTCAGAGAGGAGCGCATAAATCGACGGCCCATATTGGATTCCGGACCCCCCCGTCCATTCTGCCTTTAACGAAGGGGGGGGGGTCCGGAATTGGTTATAACTTGGGTGCACATCTGGACGGTCCAGAATAGAGCGCTTAAATCCACGATTCACATTGGATTCCAGACCCCCCCGTTTGTTCTGCCTTTAATGGAAGGGGGGGGGGGTCCGGAATGGGTGTTAAAGAACACGCTAATATCTGCGGCCAGAAAATAAGCGCGCAGATCAAAGGATCATAATGGATTTCAGACCCCCCTTGGTGTTCTATTTTTAACCAAAGGGGGGGGGGGTCCGGAATGAATATTCTTTACGGCGGGCCCCTTGTTACATGTGGCATTGTCCTATTGGCCTAGAAGTCCCATCCTCCACATGCTGCCTGACATCCCGTCACCCCTGGACATCATCCTCCACTGAGTCCACTTGCCCCACTTGCTCCCGAGTTCGTGTCACTTCCCATAAATTCTGTCAGTCCATGCTGTCAGTACCATAATCCCCTTCACTCATGAACAACCTCCTTTGGCGACTTTTACCTCCAATCACCAACCTCCACGTCAGTTGTCCATATAATTTGGTCACCGTCACCTGCCATATCACCCCAAGTGGCTCGTTGTCCATTAATAACTGGATAATATGCTCGTTGTCATGCTGACTGTATCTCCCGCGCCAAACCGACCCCAATTTTGAATAAAACTACCGTTTTCCCTTTGCATTCGTTATTCATCCATCGCGCCAGAAACCTCTTATTCCTCTGTTGCTTCCGCATCGCTTTCACCCACAGTCCAGTTGACCCCACTAACGTATTTTTTATTTGCAGGTACAGTAGCTGAAATGGCGTCAAAGTCCAAACAAGCGGAAGAAAAAGAAAATCCTTTTCTTCCTCCTCTTGTTGACCTGGATAAAGTTCCACTGGTTGATAAAGATCGATTGATAGTGGATACTATTTGCAGTTTCAACTTTTCTGATCTGCAGTCATGGCTTCGGGACGTGTTCCTGGACCAGAGCGACGAAATTGGACTCTAGGAGTCCAATCTGCCCCTGTATCTCTTTCCCGAGATTCATCATTTCCTAGAATTCGCCCTCAAATGCCAAGCCCATTACATCCCTGACTAGAAAGCGATCGTTTCCTCATCTGGAGATGTCCTCTTCTTCGTCACCCCCGAAGATATTGACCAGATGATGCAAATTACCCGTGCTGAATCTGCATCCCCATTCAATTTAGAGATCCTCACTGAGCTATATCAGAAACTGACATTCCCTCAGAGAGCTCAGATCTTCGATCTTTTTCTCCCCACTTCCACTCCCCTTCCTTCCACCAATCCCCCTTATCCTTCTTCTATGTTCTCTACAAAAGGAAATCAAATCATTTCTTCCCTGTGTGCCCTGCTTGGTTACTACTCTGATTAATGGGTAGACGAGCCCATCCTGGTTTTTCTATCCATTTTCTCAAACAATGAACAGCCTACCACGTAGTTCGACTACAGTACCTTCTTGGCCAATAATATCCATGAACAATTTGTGAATTTTTCCACAGAGGGCATGTTCAGGTATTCATCCATTCTGGCTTACATGTTCGTGTCATTTCAAGCCGACAGGTTCAGTTTCTGCATGCAGAAGATGGACGCCGACGGGAAGCCCCAGCCAGTCACAGCGTGGACTTCCCTCCTGAAACATAACTCAGTTGAATACGACTTCAAAGCATTCGTTGATATTTTTTACCACCCTGTGGTAAGTATGTCGAGTGGCAGGCCTCAGCCACAAATAAATGAAGAGGTCCAGAGAATTCTACATCTCTCGGACAATGCAAAGACATGAGACTGGTTCTTGTATCAGAATCACTTTGAGATCCGAGTTTACGGGTGCGAATTGGCACCTTACAAGCTGTCGAGATATGTACCGGTAAGAATTTTTTCATTAGAATATATTAGGCAGATTATGAATTCTGATGATATTCATTTTGTTTCCCTTAAGAAGAAGCAAAAATTGAGGATCAAAGGGCAGATTGGTTCTTTCATATGCAATATTAGAGGCGCAGGGGAGGAAGCAGACCGAATGTTAAAGGAGATGAAATTCTTTACAAGTTTCACCTGGCACTATGATCCCTGCGGGATCATTTCTGAAATGAGAGTAAAAAATAAGAATTTCCCATATGTACATGAGTCCAAGCCAGAAATTGAGAAATTTGCAAATCAGACTGAATGGGAGCCCAATACTTTGATGGACGTGGAACAACAAGGTGACGTGGAAAAGCAGGCGCCCTTGACTAGTGTGTTACCCACTACCACACATCAGTTTCCCAAGGAGAATAGACCCCGACAGGAGTTGTCTCCTCCTGTAACAGAGGTGTCACTAGAGGAATTTCAAATGCACTCCGAAAAGCCAAGGACAGTTTCAGTGCCTAGCGCAACAATAGAGCAGGAAATTTCGACTACCACAGTATCTACCACACAGGTCAAGCCAGTCACCCTCCCTTTCGGCTCGAGTCAACATAAGGAAATAACACCAGCAATAAAATCCACAGATTCTCCCACAGATACTCTGCCAAGCAAGACTGGGCCCAAGTTGGGCATTTTTGAAAAATATGACTTGATCAAGAAGAAAAATGAGACCCTCACTAGCAACAGTTATGCCCAGTTTCAGAAGTAGTCGTCCACAACTCATCATAGGATTTTTTCGACATTTGACACAGAAAAGGGTAGGATGCATATGGCTTACCTCCAAGCACAAGTGCCAGATCCCAAGGTGATATCAGATTACAAAAGGGCCACCTTTGAGTTTCAGGCTAAAGACGTGCATCCATCAGATTAGATGGATCTGCACAAGCAAACTGGGGAGATGGTTTTCCACACTTTGGCCCACGCTACAGCTTCTGCATCAAAATTTCGGGTAGCTTTGAACAATGCTGAGACCCAATTGAAGCTGGAGAAAATATCATCTTTCGCAAAAGACAACAAAATCAAGACGTTGGAGGAGCTGGTCCTCAAGACCGGTTACGAACTTGCGAACGTCAAGGCTACCGAAGAGATGATTAAAAAGGAAAACGTTGACATCACATCCTTAACAAAACAGCTAAATCTCCCTCCAACTGAGGACCCATAGGCAAAGGAGATAGCCTGAAAGGAAGGGGAAAAGGATGAGATGTTAAAATTACTCATGGAGCAGAATGCTCAGCTAAAGGAGATGGAGGCTGAGATGGAAAGACTGCTAAAAGAGAGAGAGCAGGTGAAGACAATGGAAGGCATCCCATTAAGTGTTATCCCAATTGCAGGATTGAGCACAGCAACAGTGACAGCCATCCCATCTGCTGCATCAGTGCCACTACCGGAGGGAACAACAGAATTGGCCAAGTCTATGGAGAGAATGAACCTACAAGAGTCAGAAATCAACAGGCTTAAGAAAGAAGTGGAGAATCTCCAAGAGCTAAAGACTTCATTCCAGACAAGTCTATCCAAAGAGAAACAGGTGAATGAGAAAATCAAGAAGGAGTTACAGCAGCTCCAGAAACAGACAATGGCAGGAAAGACTTTGGCAGAGGTAAAAGAGATTGTGTGGACAGATATTTCCAAGTCCATAAATGAAATATGGCCAATGGTTCAAATCATGTTTGAACAAAATGAGTTGCTTGAGAGGAGAAAGCAAGCTGTTGAGAAAATCAGAATGGAGCTGGGAGACATGCCAGCCCAAGCGAATGAAATCATAAGGTTCCTGAATTCAAAGACCAGGGAGGAAATAGAAGAATTAAAGATTGAGGACAGGACAAAAACTATACTTGAAGTCAAAAGGGTTCTAACCAAAAGGGGTCTCATGCTTCATCTTGAGGAGAAGATTCAAGTCATGGATCAAGGAGTTCAAAAGTTTTTCAATAGGATAGACGCTCTCCAAAGGAAGGGCCTACATGGCCTGAAGGTCATTAATGACAAGTTAATGACAATTCCAAGTTTGCAGGGATACAGGGAAGCATCACAGGAAACGCTTTCATGGATGCCTTGCAGTTGGATATTAGCATCCAACATGAAATTAAACACATATTCACCATCAAGCCTACATTTGCTAAATATACAAACATGGATGAAGTGCATCGGAGATTTCTTAAAGTCACAGTGCCAAGTCGTATCAGACGGGAAGAACTGTGTGATCTACTAGATTAGTAGATGAGATGTCACATCCAGTCTCTTGTCCATTCAGAAGAGATTGCGAAGGCACCTCGCCAACGGCCTACCCCAAAGTTCCACAAATAGTTGTATCGAGTCATCAAGCAGTTTCGATTAGTTAGGTTAGTTAGTCTAAAAATAGTATGGGCACGTCCTGATCAGTTATGACAGGAACGTTTGTATTTTGAATTATAAATACTTCATCTTTTGAAGTATTGGGGGTTGTTGATTCGCACACCCTATTTCTATCAAGCTATACTATTTTTGATATCAGCCATTAATAAAGAAGAGGTATTTACAGGATTCTTGTGTATGTTCACTGGTGACGTTGATCTTCTAAGTCTAATGTATTCCTTTCTCTGTAATCATTTTGTTTCTGAAACTAATCTTTATGAATAACGTAATGTTGCAGGATTTATCTTTGATACCCTATTTCCGATTCTAAAGATTTTAATGTTTTCTTCCAATATCTTCAATTAAGAAATTCTTAACTGCTTGTTAGTTGAAGTTATTTGCCTTATCTTTTCTTCTGTCCATCATTTTAATTTATAAAGATCCAGTGAATATATTATCTCGCCCTGTGAAGGTTTTCTTTCACATTTCTGGTTGCATCGATTATTTGTTTAAATACAGACCCCATAGCCCAATGGATGTGTAGATTGTCTCAACCAAATTATAAACCACTTTTACAACATAACATACTCATGCCTTTACCTAGCCTAATATCTAAACTAAAAATAAAGATAAATCATATAGAGATATCCCTCTCTGAAGCTGGAAGGGCTAGATCCCAGCTTTAAAAGAAGTTGGTTAAGGTTACCTTTGTAGATTTCTTCTTTTTCAACCTCTCGGGAATTTACAGAGTGCTAACAACTCCCAAAGTAGTTATATATAAATAAAAAAAACTAAATGTCATTTACTTCATTTGGACTTAGTTATAATATATTAATTAAAATTGTATATAATATATTAATTAAAACCATAATTATTATAATGAGTTTATAAATAGAGTTAGGTTATAATGAGTTTATAATGATTTTATGTATTGACAAAAGGAAAGCAAGTCTGCTGAATATCTTGCAATTTACTTAATGTATACAATGTCACTCTCGGTCTTGGTTGTTGTGAAATGGTTACTGTTGAATTGTATCAAGGATGAATTCAAACTTTTGAAATGAGAAATCATCTAGGTTATACCATTTAATAAATTTTTCAACGAGCATACTTCAAGATCGAGGATTTTTATATTCCAATTTGTAAAACAAATCTTCAGGAATCAAATTGCATCGACTTGCGTAGAAAAAACCATATTGTATTAATTTTCAAAGTTTCCAAAGGTATATTACAATTTGAAAAACAAAGCTTATAGAATCAAATTGTATCAAATTGAATAGTGATGACGATAATGTATTGATTTTCAAAGTTTTTGACTAGTTCACTGCACCAAATATGAAAGTGTGCATATGTTAATGGAATTCACTGCACCAAATTTAATGGAATTTGATTCTTTTGTATGATGGCCGGAAAGCACAGTTGGGATAAGGATGGGCGGTTCATAATTTTTTTTTTCAATGTTTCATAAACTTAATCTTCTATGTCTCTAAAATTTGGGATCAAGATATTTATATCTGCAAATTTCTGTATAGGCTGCCAAAATGAAAATACCACTACATCCTTGAAAATTCTATTACATTTATAACTCAAAATTTATTACAGCTCCCTGACCACAGTATTCCATGCAATCCATCGATCTGATTCACAATATTTCCGCGAGCTTAGTATAAAATAGACCTAAATACATGTGCAACACACCTAATAAAAAAAAAAAAACACACGTTTATTAAAAAAACTGTGCATTTTATAGCGGGTTCGCCCTTTCTATGTCTATGTGATAGTAATAATGTTTAATCTAAACAAGAGAGTTAATACACATGGAATATGAAATATCCCTTTACTACACATCTAATATGAAACCTTAGCATTGCAATTTCTATATGCACATCATATAAGCTATAAGTGTGTTCATATTAGGATTTAGATGGGTCTGAAAATATCATTTCTCAAGCTCAATTTAGAGGGGCATTATCAGCCCTTGAATGTTTAGATGGGCATTCACCTGTAGGCCTTGCGATATTATCTCTTGGGGATCACAGAAGATGGAATGATCAATTGAGGAAGCTAGTCCATGGGCACAGGAACCAAACCAGCCAATATGAAAGCTATGCTCTATCGCTATCAGTGGATGTGAATTTGAGGTAGTGTAGGTTAATCATCTAAACGTGGCTTTAATCTATGTCAATCATCTAAAAGTGGCAATAATATGGCCGTACAATAATTTCTTAATATGATTAGGTAAATGTGAAAAAGTAAACAGGTTAACGGATGAATTCATAAATGCAAGGAAGTTATGAACAATAAATCATATTCTTTGATTTAGGAGGACGACTAAGAATATGCCATCATCTTCAATTGTTAGCCATAGTAAAATATGTAAAATATTAATGTCAAAAGATTAAGCAATAGTAAAATATGTTATTAGAATAAATCAATCAGATTAATAAAAGAAAAATATCATATATATTTAAACTATAAATATGGCGCATGAAATTTCGTAGTTGTTTAGCTACCTTGTTATCGAAATAATGTGGCATCAAAAGTATAAGCCCATCACATTCAAATAAGGAAACCTACTTAAATTAATGTCCTTAACTAAGAACCAAGATGGAAAATTGACATTCAACCCAAGTCACCATAAGAGTGGGGCTCATGAGGAATTTTCATGCATTCAAAGCATTACCAAAGTACATGGCATTGTGAGCAACACAATGATTGTAAGTGTAGAATTATGTAATTATTTCAAGATAGAATGTGGAATCTATTTCTTAGAGTATGGAATACATAACTCAAAGTGCACATTATAGTTAAAGTCCAACTTACATGTTTTATGGTTAGGGTGATCGTATTGAAACAAATCTTGTAACCTTTAAAATAAATGTTGATGTGGGAAACATTGCGTAAAGTATGACTTACAATTCATCCTCTACTTTGTTAGTAAGCAGAGGGCCTTTAGTAAACTTGATTTCAAATGGAAACATAGTCATAAACATGGTTTGTATTGATAAAGAGGGAGAATCTAACCTTATTAATGCTAAGAGGGAAAGACACATCATTGTTACAAGAAAGATATTGACCACTTACAAGTTAGTAAGATGAGTGATAAGTACCTTAGCTAATGCTAGTTAACTAAGAAAAATAAATGAAAGAATGCTTGAGAAAAGGGGGTATTCCTTTGGAAGGGTGTCACTTTTGCCCGTACATTTATTGGTAGTAGAGATCACAATGGAGTGTCATGGTTCATTATGCACAAGTTCCTTGTAAGAGAGGTGAGTTTTCTAAATGGTAGCTCACATCTTGAAATGCATTAATTAGTTTATCAATTGCTTGCTCACCAAGAAGGATGTTTCCCTATGAAGAAACTCTAATTGAAAAATAAAATAAAATATAGATAAGGAAGGATGAAAACACTTTCCATCATTAAACTTTTTTCATAGTAAGGGGAAAGAACTTGAAAGTGATAGAGGTGGACAAGAAAAGAGTTATAGGGTAGAGTTAGTAGGATTTATGTACGTATAAACAATATAATTGTGAGACATACAATGTACAATTGCGAGAAGAGAATACCTTAAGGACAAGTGACTAAAGAGTTTGGAATGAACCCTTTGTAATTTATTCTTGGTATAGAAATGTTCACTAACTCACGTATCAAAATGGTGTTCTTTATGTATAGGCACATTGGTAAAAATTAACTATGGATAGAAATCTTGATTTTCTCAACTATGATGAAGATAATCCTACTCAACTATTAACTTGGTCGAGATCTAAATTATATGACTTAAGAGGAAAGCGAGATTGAGGAAAATGACCAAACAAACCATAAAGTGACGACATCACATGACAATCAATTAGAATTATCTTAGCCTATGTTCTTAAGCATGATTCAAAATTTTGTGTGCCAATCTCATGAGTGATGACATATGTAGGGTCAATGTAAAGTGAAAGAAAATAAAATAAAAATGATCGTTTATAATTATCAAGGTATCCAAGGTGGGATTGTATATTTGATATGATGAAATTTATATCAAACTCAATATAGGATTCACTTAACTATAGAACCAATGATGAGCTAAGTTTCTAACAGGCGATCAATCCAGTACACTATACTTTATATATGGGGTTCCTATATGGAACTTAGGATGAAGAAATCTATAAGAGAAGTGTGTCTTTGTGTTAATTAATTTGCAAGTGGTAATAACATAGAGTCTAGACTTAGTTAGGTTCCTACTAAATAAGTGTAGTTTCTATCAATATATTAATAGCCTCGACATGTTTCAATCAAGTCATGGTCCAGTGGGACCAATATAACACAAGGTTTGCTATCAGGAAAGACACATAAAAGTTGTGTCATAATTTCTCCTCATATTGTGAATGATCATAACTTCAAGACAGAGTTTCTTGAAGGGTGGGTGTATGTAACGCCCCATATTTTGACCTTAGGTAGTTAGAACATTGTTTTTTTTAGTAATCTTAATAATTCAAAGTTTATCATTTGTTTGGAGTCAGTTAGATTGTGTTAGACAATGAGATGTGTACATATAGACCTATTTGTATGTTACATGATATACGTTCTTGACAAAGATAGTTATTTGATTATTTAAACATGAAAATTAAAATGGGTAAATTCAGTACATGTATACCAATTCAAGTTATGTTATGAATGTATAATAGATGCAATGCATGATGTAAATAGGGATACACTTATTAAATTGAGTGTCAATGAAAATATGGATTCTTATATAATTTTTTTATGTATATGCATCAATATGTGTTATTGGTGAACTAACCTACATGATGATGAGATATGTGATAGCCAAATGACTATAGTATTGAGGTAACTGGGATGTCGTAGACATCAACAAGATAGTATATGCTATATGTTGTACTTATTATTTAATTTATGATTCGAAATATTGCTATGATTTGTGGTGAGTGTGGTTTTGACAAGACGCACAACTTGCCCAGAGTGATTGTTTGATGATGTGACTCTAAGAATAGTAGTTGCACAGTATGGGTCTATATAGGGTGTTTAACCTAGTTCTATAAGGAGGGGTGGAGGTATTTCCCACCGTTTATCCTCCGAAACCTAGAGTCGTGGGAGGGCTGTGCGAAGTCACGCTCCCCTAGACGTGTGATGACGACTGGTAGTTTCCTGTTGGGGAAGCTTGGTGGAGATGTATGACACTTCTTCTTATGGGTTCTATATGGATTTAGGTCGATATAGTTGCGCTCCAGCTTAGTCCAACAGAGGAAAGGAAAGGATGGAAGATGGAAGTAGGTTAGGAAGGAAGGATGCTTCGATGTTAGTTGAGAATACTGATTGGGGATTAGAGATGCCACTATTGTTTACTCACTTGGTTCCTACCATGTTTAAAACCCTCTTTGATTTCCTAATGATATTTTAAGTGTGACAATGAGTTATTGATGAATTGGTGTAATTTAGTTCATTAAGATTATTAAATGATGCATTACTTGATCTGTTGTCCTACATGTCTTGGTGATCATATAGGAACTATGCACTAGAGGCAATGATTGTTTATTGTTAGTACATGCATGAGATATGTGTCCACTAGCTATGCACACATACCATACCCATGTACACTAGTATAAGTAACTAATGTATTAATTATTAAAGTAAATTATTAACTATTTAATTGAATGTTTATTGAATATGTAAATTATATTGCATACAAAAATCTGGAAGCATTAAATACTTCTGTGACTTTGATATATGGTGGGTGTGATGGATTAAATGAGCATGGTGGAGTGTTATGTACAGTTTGGGGAAAATTATCAAATAACATTTATTATCTAGCATGAGAATAAAGACTTTTTATTTTATTTATTTATTGTTTAATGCAAGTCATTTATATTTAGTTTTATTTTAATATTTTCCCAAAATATCTAGATAAGGGAGGTTGATGGATACTAATGAGGGTGGGTGAGAATACTTGGGGAAGTGTGTATGGAAACTTGATAAATAGGGAGAAGAAGTAGAGAGGAGGGGAGGATGGAGAGGTTGTGAAATTCTTGGAAGATATAATTCTTGTGATAGTTTTCTTGAGCATTGGTGCTTTGTTGTTCTTGGAGTCACGGGCATGGAGGGCCAAGAAACCTAAATTTTTCTTGGAGCTAGGAAGCCGGCTAGGCTCCTAGTTGCCAGGGAGAATTATGTTGTTTCACTTTGGGCAAGCGAGAAAAGAATGCTTGGAAGCACCCAGGACTACATTACAACTGATGAGCTTCGACAAGATAAGGAGGAGGTATTATTCGATGGTATTTGGTTATTGATATTTTGTATATACTCTTGTTTTAAGTTCTAAATCATAGAGTTAACATATTACTTATTTCATCATGTTATCTAGATTTATCATTGAGAAAATGTAGAAGAATTGTGTAAATAAAATTCAAGCAAATTATGATAAAACAAAGTTGTTATTGTGTATGTATTTAATGAAATGATTAATTGCTTAGCATCCTATAGACGATTGCTATAGTTTCCCATAATCCTTTCTGAAATACGGGGATGTGGGTGACCATACATGGATATATGAACAGGAACTACAACATTGTGACATATTTCATAAAATAAATCCTTGGATTTCTCTTCCCATAACTTCAAGTGATAAACATGAATGGGATCAAAACTAGATGGGGTCCTACTTCAGTTCATCAATGGAAAAGGGGTCATGAAGCAGATGTCATCCATAAAATATGCAAACATGTAAAAAGGGGAAGGCTTCCCTTTTGATTTCGTTGTTTTATAATCAACGATTCCCTTTGCCAAATTATCTGAAAACATTTTGTCCTAATTGAAAGTGTAACCCTCGTCTACCTCGTTCATGATGGATACCCATTCCACCGAGAAATTCATAGTTCTCTTCTTCCCGAACAGACGACAGAGAATCATGGCTACATACACCATATGATCATCCAAAGATGCTATGGCATACATACCATGAGCGTTGATTCTAAATTTCTTTGGGTGTCCTCACCATGTCCTGATTATATCTTGACTACTCCTGTCGTATTGGATGAATTCCTTTTGCTGAAACTCCATAATGAATGTGGCATTGTAAGTATATTTAGGATTAGGAGAGAGTATATACATTACTTGTAGATGTTCCAGTTGAAAAGAGCCGATGGAAACCTGTTGATGGTTGATGATGCTCTTGGTCTTGACATCAATATGTTCCAAGGCCCAACTTATCATGTTGTTATAAGGCATGATTCTTGACCGTGTAGCTATCTTGTGTAGATATTACCATGCCATGTGTCTAAGTTTAGCTTTATAAGAGTCATCTTCTTTTTTGGGGGAGTCTTATGGGAAGCTGATGATTTCACACTCCAAGATCTTAGAAAATTGTGTCCAAGTTTTAATAGTCTCTGTGGCTCGTGGAGTAGTGTCCAACATAATGTCTGCACTCAGGTTTGAATATTCACCTACTGCATTAGGATTTTTATCCATTTTCCGCAGTGCGATAATTTCTAAAGAAATAGAGTGAGGTTACCTGTTACAGAGAAAGTTCGTGAGTTTTTCAATAGATAAAATTGTTAATTGTGAAAGGTGAAAATGATTTCAAAATTGAAGTGCTTTTATTCAAACAAAATTCATTGATCTTTGTATAAACTCACTGATTAAGAATTTATTAACGTTAATGGATATGTATACCTAGCGATCTTCAATCCTTTTTTGAATCATTATCCTTAATTATTCATAATTGCCATCAATATTTCAATGGTTCGCATTCGAGAGTTTTAGATGTGACAGAGTGGGAACCTCCTGAATCTCGAATCCGCAGAAAGGTTAATCTCTAGATAATCACTTTTAAAACCTTAATTAACTGTGTTTAAAATGGTGTGTTAACTTCAAGTGTTTCAGTAGTTCAGACTTCGGGGGATTTTAATGTATCTCAAGAGGAACTTCCCAAAACCTGAAATTGTGAAGCAATTAATTATCTAGTAACTGATCTTAAGTCTTAATTAATTTCACTTAATTTTAAGTATTTTGGAAGTTTGGACTTAAGAAATTTTAGAATATAATACAAGGAAACGTCTCGAAATACAAATTGTAGAGTCATTAATTAACTCTTGATCATGATCAACTTAGTTATTGAAATGTTCAATTTACCCTTTTACTTTTTGAAATGTTCAATACTTCGACCCTTTGATACTTTGGTGATTCATGAATTCACTCTTTTTTAAATCCCTGAAGGATCATCTCCTGTAGTGACGTGGTATAGATGAGGTCATTCTAGATGAAGTGTCTATAAAAGAGAGGTGCCACATGTTACTTGGAAACCTGTGAATCCTCCAATGAAAATGTCAAAATCGGGTACCATGTGTCAACTCAGGAAAGACTCAAAAGTTACACGTGTCCTATGACTTGCGTCTTTAAATTGTTTAGGAAACATCATGAGTGGCTACCTTTAGGTTTCATAGTTTCATAGTTTTTATTGTTTAGACTTATTGAAACATCCAAAGTGCAGAGCTCCGAAGTGACCATTAGAGATTTACCTCTTTAAAAGTCAGGCAGCTCCAGAACTACAAAGGTTATTAGGATCATTCGATCGAAATGGGAAGCTCATCAACGATGAATATCATATGCAACTTATTATTAACTAACCAACAATGAATTTGTTATAAAATTTTATTCTTAAGAAGGAAAAAACTATAAACTCAAAAATTCAAAATTGTGTGTGTTCCAACATAGGCTCCATCTGGGGATTGTGTCTCCCTGTGAGGCATGAAAGAACAAAAGACTAAGTGCCTTTATTGGGTAAATGGAGTCATTATTTATTTTTCAGAAACACTTTCAAGTTTTACTCAAGAATTAATCATTCATAAAAGAATGAACTTAACCAAATCTCGAGAACCGCTGAAACATATTAAGTTAATTTCCCTTAAGTCAGGCTATTAAAATTTAATTTTCTTAAAACTGATTTTGTAATTGTTTAAGATAATCAAAATATCTTTAACTAAATTATCAAACTCGGACATACTTCATTTGTATCAAGGTTAAGCATATGTAGCATTTTATTTTAGGGAGTCCCTAGTTGGTTCATAGTGTAAATATCATCGAAAGTAGAGCTAGAAGACATAGTATGTTATATAGGTATGTATCAAATCCTAATAGATATAATAGACATTACTTCACTACTAATGAGAATGTTCAATACCATGGTGAAGTTGTCCACTGCTCCCTTTGAATTTCCTTTCACTACTTTTTGTACTTTTCTGAGATAAGGGAAATCATTATATGTTTTTCCTTTAATCATCTCTTCTGGACTATATGGGGCAAATCGAATTATGAATTTCCTTTCATCATCTCTTATGGAATAGATGGGCGAAATCAAATTATGAATTTCCTTTCACCATCTGTCTTATAATTTTAATATTTTGAAGTGGGGGAAATCAATATGTGTGTCACACAGGGGATGATAGCTATTTAAATTTTTTGAAAAGAAGGTGTGTCAATGATTTTGAGAATACTCTGAAACTAACTCTCTTCCAATTTTCAATATGCATTCTCCTATAGGGGAGAAATTTATGGGAATATTAATCTTTCCAGGGATTAACCTTGATCGAATTAGTCAATTTAAAGTCTGATAAAAGAGATAAAATTATTGGGATTAGCCTAGACATACTTTTTCAATTTAAATCCAAGGAGGATAAATATTTTTGCCTAACTTTGTTTTGAAAATATGTTTTTGAGTTCTGAGAGTCAAGGTGAGATCCTTTTATTTTTATGAATATTAAGAATGGGTAAAGGAAATTTGAAGTGGGTAAGAACTTAGGGATAGATGGAAGTAACCACATGAGAATTTGGAAGACCCGAAAAAAATTCCAATCCCACATAAGTTTGTGTATTTAATTCATAATTCCTTCTAGCTTGTTTATTATTATTTCACTTTTGATTCATAGATGGATTTAGAATTTATCAATAGGATGCATTGAGCTATAATTTTATACTTCTCTGATTTTAGGTCGGGTGATAGTACTATTACGAGTGAAGATTCCTTCCCATTTGTTTCAAGAATTCCTTAAAAAATCTTATTTGAGCTAGAAAGGTAGGAACTCATACCTCATTTTCCTTCTAAACTTTCAATCAGGAAAATCATTAATTCATCACCTGTTTTGGGAGAAATCGAATGTTTTGAAAAATGAGTGTCGGATTTTGATGCATCCTTATCTCTCGTTTAACTGTAAGAATTCTACATAGGAATGCAATGTGAAATGTTATAAAATTCCACAGAATAAAGATGATATGTGATACAAATTCTTTCATATTCGACTTTGATGATGTCAAGTAAACATGATTTATTTACAACAAACAATAAAATGACTTGGATACTTTACAAAAGAAAAGAAAAATTGTAAATTGAAAAGGAAAATGAATGTCAACCCAAACTGATATATACAATGGGAATCTGAAATATGACTACTGCATGAAGTGTTTTAAGTAACTCCTATTGATAGGATCATCAAGCATTTCTCCATCAATATTTTACAATAAGAAAGAGTTCTTTCCCTCAACAACTACAATATTGAATGGTCTGAACCAGTGATGATCAAACTTTCCATGTTTCCCTGCATCTTCTTTTCTAGTATCCGATTTGAGAAATAAATATCCAGGAAGAAACTCCCTATATTTAGAATTTTTATAGAAAAGGGCCTTCATATTATCTTGGTACCTGTTAACGCTCTGTAAATTTCCTAGAGGCTGTCAGAAAATAACAAATCTATGGGAGGTAACTTTACCCAACTGCTTTGAAGCCGGTATCTAGCCATACCAACTTCAGAGAGGGATCTCTCTGTATGATTTAGATATGTTTCAAATTTAAGATATTAGGCTAGGTAAATAAAATATATTTGTTTTGTTTGTTGTAGTTTTCGTTGGGTTGGCTGAGAGAGATTTACACATCCATTGGTCTATGGGGTCTGTATCATGAAATGAAATCTAACCAGAAAACAAAGGAACCTTTCACAGGGCGAGATAATGTAATCGCTGGATTATTTTAGCAACATAAATGAGAAATAACAGAAAAGGCAAGAATGTCAATTACAACAAAGAAGCAGTTAAGAATTTCTTTATCGTAAAATCAGAAGACGAAACACTAAAATCTTTAAAGTCAGAAATAGGGTATACAAAGATGGCTTGTTTACTTCTCTGTACCAATTCATTTTTCCCACACATAATCTGTATCATTGGCCATATTTCATTCATAGACTTGGTGATGTCTGTCCAGACACATTCTTTGACTTTGGCCAGTGTTTTGCCCGCCACAGTTTGCTTCTGAAGATGTTCTAACTCTTGTTTGAGATGGTATGACACTTGTTTTTCCTTGGAGTAGCTGGTTTGGTAAGAATATTTGAGTTCCTGAAGGTTCTCAAACTCTTTTTTGACCCTGCTAATCTCTGTCTCCTGCAGATTCATCTCTTCCATAGATTTAGCCAATTCAACTGTCTTTTCCGGAGACGTCAGTGGATTCGTCGATGGAACTTATGCTAGTGATACTGTTCTCACTCCTGAGAGTGGAACTGCACTCAATGGAATGACTTCCATGGGTTTTTACTGTTCTTTCTCTTTCACTAGCTTCTCCATTTCAACTTCCATTTCCTTCAATTGTGCATTATGCTCCATGATCAACTTAAGCATCTCATCTTTTTCTCCTTCTGTCTCTTCTATTTCCTTTGCCTGCAAATCTACTGTTGGTGGCAACTTCAATAGTTTCCTCAAAGATGTTATGTCGGCATTTTTCTTCTTGGTCATCTCCTCGACTGCTTTCACCTTCGATGGATCATACCCAATCTTGAGGACCAACTCCTCCAACATCTTAATCCTGTTATCCTTGGCAAAGGATTATACTTTTACCAACTTCAACTGCATCTGGATGTTATTCAGAGACACTTGTAACCTGGAGGCAGTAGTGGAAGCATGTGCCAACATGGAGAAAAACATTTCTCCAGTTTGTCTATGAAAATCCATTTGATCAGCTAGATGCACGTCTTTAGTATGGAATTCAAAAGTTTCCCTTTTGTAATCAGTGATTACGTTTGGGTATGGAACCTGTGCTTGGAGAAATGCCATGTGCATTCTTCCCTTCTCAGTGTCGAATGTCGATAGAAGCCTATGTTGTGCAGTCGACGTCTTCTTATAGAACTGGGCTTATGTGTTGCTAGTTAGAGTCTGATTCTTTTTCTTGATCAAATTGTATTTCTCAAAAATACTCAGCTTCGGTCCTATCTTGATTGGCTTGTTAATTGGTTGAGTATCTGTAGGCCTCTTTGGTAACACTAAGGTTATGATCTGCTTGCTTCTCGTACGGAGGAGTGACTGATCAACCTCCATCATTGTGGTGGATGGAATCGCATTTTCTCCAGCCGGGTTAGGAGTCAGACTAGTTTTTGGCCTCTTGGTATGTAATCAAAATTATTCAGATGATACTTCAGTGATAGGAGGTGACAAATCCTGCCTATGCCTTTTCTCCTTTGGAGCCTGTGGTGTAGTTGTCTGTGATAGAGTGATCGTGAGGTCCTTTTGTTCTATCTCAACCAAAGTGTTTGGCTCCCATTCCATCTGGTTGGCAAAATTTTCTACCTTAAGCCTAGATACATGAACATACGAGATATTCTTATTTTTTATCCTCATCTCTGAAATTATCCCGCATGGATCATAGTGCCATGTGAAACTGACAAAGAATTTAATTTCCCTTAGCAGTCTGTCTGCTTCCTCCCTGGAAATTCGACTATTGCAGATGAAAGACCCAATCTGCCCTTTGATTCTGAGTTGTTGCTTCTTCTTCAAAGACACAAAATGTATATCGTCCGAGTTTTTAATCTGCCTTATGTATTCCAGGGAAAAAATTCTGACACGTGAGTACTTAGGTAGTTTATATGGGGCCAAATCCCACCCATAGACTGTGATCTCAGTGTGATTTTGGTACAAGTACCAATCACCAATATTTTTATGCTCCGAGAGATGTAGGATCCTCTGAACTTCGTCATTAATTCTGGGTTCGGGTCTGCCACTGAGCATACTCGCCACTGGGTGGTAGAACTGTTTGATGAACTGCTTGAAACTAAATTCTGTGGAGTTGTGTCTGAGTAGAGAAGTCCATGTAGTTACTGCATGGGGTCTACCATCTTCGTCCATCTTCTGCATAGAAAAAGAAAATTTGTCCGCTTGGAAGAAAATGAACAGGTATGTCAGTATTGAAGAATACTGGAACAAACCTTATATGGAGAAATTTATGAATTGCTCTTGAATATTGTCCGCCAGGAACAGGATGAAGTCAAACTGTGTAGTGGGTTTCTCATCGCTGGTGAAAATAGATAGAAATCCCAAGATGGGTTCATCTACCCATTGATCTAAAAAATAACTGAGTAAGGCGCATAGCGACATGATAACCTGGTTTCATTTTGTTGAGAATAGGGAAGAAGGATAAGGGGGGTTTGTAGTGGGGAGCTGAGTGGATTGTGGAAGAAAAAGCTCAAAAATCTGAGCTCTTTGAGGAAATGACAACTTCTGTTATAGTTCTGTGATGATCTCAACGTTAAAAGGTGAGGTGGAGTTGGCTAGGGATATTTTCATCATTTGGTGGATCGTTTCTGGCGTGATGAGGAAAATAATTTCCCTAGACGAGGACACGATGTCTCTTTGCTCAGGGATATAGTGGGCTTGGCACTTGAGGGTGAATTCTAGGAATGGTGAATCTAGGGGAAAATATACAAGGGTAGGTTGGACTCCCAGAGTCCAATTTCTTCACTCTGGTCCAAGAAAACTTCTTTAAGCCATGACTGTAGGTATGTGAAGTCAAAATCGCATTTTGTGTCTGCGATTAAGTAGTCTTTGTCAGCTATAGTAACCCTATCGAGGTCGACAGGAGGCGGGAGAGACAGATTCTCCTCACCTTCTGTTCGTTTTGATTTTGGCGCCATTACTGTAACAATACCTTCAAAATAAAACAAAGTTAGCAGGGACGACTGTAGATGTGGGTGACTGACTGCAACAGAGAGGAAAATGGGGTAAGTTTTCTGGTGCGATGAGTGGGTAAATGGTGAAGGAATGAAGAGTGAGGGAAGTTTTGAGTTAAACGGATATCTGTTGGGTGTGGGAGACAGGTCAACTGGTTAACGGATAAATTAGCCAGTAATAAATGGCCATCGAGTAATTTAGAATGTGAGATGGAAGGTGAAAACAACTGAGTCATATATATGAGTGACATGGATATGATCGATTGGGAGAAAATCCCATGGTGAAAATACTTGCCACTGGTCAATGAGGGAGAACGACTGATGGAGTTACGGGATGTGACTCTTACGGAAAAGGTGGATAATGACATCATGAGGTGACGAGGTATGTCAGACAACAATAGGCAGTGGGATCTGGGACTAATAGATTCATTCCACATATAGATAGGGGGCCTTCCAGAGTACAATTCGATTCCAGACCCCCCCCCACCGTCAAAGGTAGATCAGTCGGGGGGGTCAGAAAAATACCTTGAGTCGTTGATCTACGTGCTTTCCTTTCGATCGCATATCTTTGCACGATATTTAACACATATTCCACCACGCCCCCCCCCCCTCCATTAAAGGTAGAACAGACAGGGGGGTCCGGAATCCAATATAGATTGTAGATCTAGGTGTCGAAACTTGGTCCGTCCAGATGCGTGCATACATTATCTCTGATTCTGGATCCCCCCTCCCACCCCACCACTAAAGGTAGAACGATCGGGAGGGGGGGGAGGGGGTCCGGAAATACTTGTCCACCGTAGATCTGGGCGCAAACATCTGAGTCGTTGATACATGAGCGATGCATAAATGCGAGCGCGAAAGCATGTGCGCCCATAAAACATAGGATAAGTGCATATTGTGGGTTTTCCCGAGCTTTCACATTTTTATATCACCAAGGGATTAGACAACCAACCTTTTAAGCATCCAAGACATGGTCCAACATTGATCATCAAGCTGGTTTTATTGAAATAAAGAAAACTACCCTATGTTCTAACCTAACTTCCTATGACAATTAGCCCATATTAAACTGTTGGACTAAGAACTTACTCTATCCTAGGTCTATTTGACCAAGATTAGACAGTCTGGCCAGATTTATTCACTAACTAACCTAGATCACTTGGCTAGGATTAAATAGTTTATCCAAACTTATTCACTATTCCTATCAACATCGATTTAAAAGAACTTGGCCATGCCTGAAAGGTATGGAGCAAGTCAATGTTATTGCATGGGGCTCTATTGAATTTCTTTTATGCTCTTTTTTATTCTTTTTCTTTCTTTTTTCTTTTTCTTTTTCTTTTTCTTTTTTCTTTCTTTTCTCAAATTATTTGCAGAATGAAAAATCATTTGACAAACAAAAACACTAAAGAGATAACATTTCAGTCACCATTTGATCCTATAAATTATAGGGTTATAACAGCAGCTCCACCTGGGGATGGTACTCTCCTTGTGAAGTGCCAAGAATCTTGATTCCTGATGTTCTGAAGCTTTCTCCATAGTCGCCTTTGTTGCTCGATTGGTTTTATTTCGAAAAACTAGAAGACAATGGTCAGTGGCTTAGGGCCTTCTCTCCGGGATTCAACCATATGACCAAAGTTATTCACTCAGAAATTCGCAAGAAAAATGAAAAATGGTTTGTACAATGGAAAATGTGACTTCAGGTTCGTACTGAGGCAGTGAATAATGCTTCAGCATTCTGCCATTTACAGGTCCTCTTGGCATTTCTGTCCCATCATTATTGTTGAGCAAGAAGGCACTGTTCCCTCTGAATTCTTGAATCATGTATGGTCCCTTCCACAAACTATCAAATTTTCCATGTTTTCCCTTATCTTCATTTTGGGAATCCCATCTCAGCACCAAATCTCCTAGCTCGAAATCATCCTCCTTGGTTCTTTTGTCAAAAATATTCTTAATGATTTCTTGGACTACATGAGTCTTATTGTATACTTTTTCCCTGGACTACTTCAAATGGATCATCTGATTGATCCTTCTTTGGGAGTCGTTCAACTCATCTTGCATGTCTTGCAGCAATTTCATGACAGGAACTCCTAAGGAAGTGGGAAAGACTGCTTATGTGCCATAACTCAGCTGATATGGTGACATACTGATTGACCTTTTGGTGGTCAGTCTGTCGGACCATAGTGAGAAAACCAACTTGTTATGCCACAGCTTTTTGTTTTCTTGCAAAGTTTTCTTGATAATATTTACCAAGGTTTTATTTGATGATTCTGCCAGCCCATTTCCCTGAGGGTAGTAAGTTGTGGAATGTCCCAAACTAATATGATACTGGTTGCAGAAATCTATGAGTTTCTTAGATCAAAAAGCAGTTGCATTGTCAATTATAATCTTTATAGGTCATCCAAAATGGGACAAGATATTATTTTCAAGAAATTTAATAATGAAAGAATCAATAGCTTGCCTGCTTGGTACTGCTTCGATCCATTTTGTAAAATAATCCGTGGCAGTAAGAATCCACTTGTGCTGGCCTGAAGAAGGAGGATGTATTTCTCTGATGAATTCTAATCCCCATTGCTGGAAAGGGGCCTCAACGGAGATTGGTTTCAGGGGTAGAGGAAGAAGTTTCCTTTTGCCTTCAAACAACTGACATTTATGACACGAAGTAGCTTTATGATGCACATCAACGAATAGAGTTGGCCAATAGAATCCAACTCTCAGGATTTTATTAGCTGTGGGCTTCTAGCTTAGATGACCACCACAGTCTCTGGCATGAAAATCCTGCAATACTTTGTCATCTTCATCCTTCAATAGACAATTTAACAAAATACCCGCAGGATCATTCCAATACAAATTGCCTTCTAGAATGCAAAGTTTTAATGATTTTAATTTCAAAAACATAGCTTTAGGTTTGGTCAAACCAGGGGGAGCTTGTAAATTATGCAAAACAAATATCAGGTTTGCGTACCATGGAGAGTTGAGAAATACCTCTCTCACGCTTGGAGTCGCCTGCTCACCCTGTTCATCTACTACAACTAAGAAATTAATGTCAAGAGCATGGAAATTTGATTCAGCCATTAACTTTGCTAGACCTTGACCTTTAATCAGTTTAGTAGGCTTAATTTCTATGTCATACTCTAGAATGATAGCAATCCATTTTCCTCTCCGGCCGTCCTGATTGTCCTGGGTTAAAATGTCTTTTACTACCGCATTCAGAACATATGCGATGGTGTGGGAATGGAGAATGTATACTCTAAAATATTTTATGGCTTTCACCAAGGCAAACGCTTGTTTCTCCATTATTTTATAATTCAAAGCAGCATCTCCTAAAGATTTACTAAAAAAGGCTATGGGTTGCTCATACCCTTCGCTATTTTTCTGTAGTAATACTGCTACAATGGTATGTTCAGAGGTAAAAGAAAAAAGATAAAAATCTTTGGTGAAGTCAGGACCGATCAAGACTGGAGCCGGCGTGAGTGCGTGTTTGAATTGTTCAAAAGACTGCCTGGACTCGGTGTCCCATTTTATTTTGGTGTACTTTTTTAACAAGTTTGTGATGTTCCTGAGAAGCTCAGCCAGGTTGGGTATGAATCTTCACAAAAAGTTTATTTTTCCGATAAAAGACTATAACTCTTTGATATTTCTTGGGTGTTCTAATTTCTGAATGGCCTCAATTCTGCTAGGGTCTATTTTAATTTTTTCCTTAGAGATTATGTGCCCTAGCAGTTTACCTTCCTCTAATCCGAAAAGGCTCTTCTTAGGATTCAAAGAAATCCCAAATTTCCTGCATTTCTCAAAAACTCGTCTCAGATGTCGTAAGTGCTCGTCATCGGATTGGGAAAACACAGTTACGTCGTCCAGGTAGTTGACTATAAATTTGATGATTTCTTCCACAAAAGCGATGTACATCGCTCTTTGGAAAGTGGCCCCAATGTTCATCAACCCAAAAGGCATTTTCACATACATGAAAGTACCCCATGGTGTTGTGAAAGAGGTTTTCTCTTGGTCATATAGGTGAACGAGGACCTGATTATAACCCGAGAACCCATCCAGTAAAGAGATTCGACTGGATCTGACTACCCTTTGTAATATATGGTCCATTTTTGGCAATGGGTAATTGTCCTTCAGAGAGACCTTATTCAGATTTCGGAAATCGATGCAAAGCCCGATTTCTCCGCATTTCTTTCGGGTTGGGACCAAATTTGAAACCCATTTGGAAAATAGTAATGGGACTATGATTTTAACATTGTACATTTTTTTGATTTCTTTTTCTATCAGGGGAAGTAGCTTGGGATTGATTCTCCTAAGTTTATGCTTGAAAGGTTTTTGATCTTTTTTTATTGGAATCCTATGTTGTATGATGTTGGTGT
Organism: Picea engelmannii; assembly: GCA_009831015.1. Taxonomy (NCBI): domain Eukaryota; kingdom Viridiplantae; phylum Streptophyta; class Pinopsida; order Pinales; family Pinaceae; genus Picea; species Picea engelmannii. Next base: position 2,212,825 of record ML776611.1, read on the forward strand.
CATAAGATTTCAAGTCCTCGTAACCCCAGGCAAATACGTCTGAATATTCCTTGAAAAGATCAATGTATTTGAGTTTCATCTTAGGGGGTAATGATTTGGAAAGTTTCACCATCTTGGGTTTCTCTTCTATCCCTATATTACAATCTTCTACTTCTTGACCAATGGCTTCAATTTTTGGTTTTTTAGCTACATCATTAAAATCAAATAGGTCTTCTAAAGGAACCAAACCCCTAGGTAAAGCATTACTCTTTAAATGAAAAACATCAGCTTCTATCTCATCCTCACCTAACTCTCCTGAATCTATCTTATTTACACTATCATTTCCAAAATCAGGTCTTTTTACATTTTCATCTTCATTCTCTAAGTCTATGTTTGTACATTCGAAATCATTTTTACATTGTAAGAAATCTTCAATTTGATCATCATTACCAAATAAATGCTAGTATCTGATGTTGTCTGGTATAGTTGGTCTACACTTCACCTCTACCATGTATGGGTGAGTGGAACGAAAAGGTATCTTGCATGTGGATGATGACGTAGCTAACCCATCCGCTAAAATATTATGTCCCCTAGGCATCACCTGCAAATCAACTTCAGTGAAACATTTAAGGGTGTCCAGTACACCATTCCTATAAGCTCTAAGATGGGGATGTTTTGCTACATACTCACCTTTAATTTGCTTGATTATTAACTCAGAATCACCTCTTACCATAATTTGTTTGGCACCAACCTTCTTTAGAAGTTTCATACCGAGCATCAAGGCTTCATACTCGGCAATATTGTTAGTGCATTGAAAATTTAATTTGTAAGAATGGTTTTCCGAATACTTGGATCTGTGGTTGTGAAACCAAACTCCTGCTCGATCTCCTTCTTTACTTACAGCTCCATCAAATTCCATGCTCTAGAAATCCGCTGGCAATTCTTCAGTTATCACAATTTTCTTTCTTTCTGCCTCGGTGATTTCTTGGCCTTCATTCGGACTAGATGTATCTTCTTTCAGCTGAGTGATTTTTTCTCTTGTATCACCATCATTATATAGAATAAAGGAATCCAGGTCAGAATGTGCAGAGTACAGAGGATAGTTATGTGGCTTTTCTTGGCTACTAACCATGTATTTCATCAGTGTTTCTCTGTATAGTCTTCTTTGTTGCATAAACATTGGGACGGTGGCATACGACATATCTAACTGTAGCGTACCTTTCAACTTGGCCCCCCAGGACTGGGACAACAACATACCATATTTCGGGGGAATGTACGCAACCACAAAATCCATGACCATGCTTTTTGCAGGAATCTAAACTAGGGTGATACATAGATCCTTGATCAAACCGATACATCTAACTTTACTAAATTCAAAAGAGTGTAAGTCCTTGTAAGGTCTGGTAACCTCAAGTCCCAGTTTTTCCATCACTGCTTTAGGCATTAGATTATGGGAAGCACCTGAATCTAACATAGCATTATGTAGAATCAGGTCATGTATATTAAGGCTGATGTAAAAAGGAGCGATAGCAGCATTGTCGGTCTGACCATCCACTTCAGGTCCGAATAGGAGTTCAGGTTGATCATCTGTAAGGTTTAGGGTATCTGAATTATTTGTTGATCCAATAGTTAAGGCCTTCATGCCTATATCAGGTTCAATGCTCAGTGCTTTGATCACCTACGACCTGTACGCTTATTTTCTCATGAACTCAGAAAGGGGAAAGGGAATTTTTACTTTGGCTAATTCCCCTTCGAGGCTGAAAGGTGTAGGTGATTTTCTTTGGCTCAACAATTCTGATTTGTCCACCACAATCTTCTGGCCATAAGTATTTGGTGGGTTAGTTGATGAAACCTCAGTTTGTGATGATCTTTTCAGAATAGTAAGGATTCTTTTTGCTGGAACTTCAAAATTACCTTTCTCAGGGCTCTTCTCGGCAGAAGGCTCAGGGGATTTTTGGGTTTTGACTATCTTCTTAGTTTCGGTCACCTTTTTTGGAGAACTTCCGTTTGTCTTTTTACTTCATAGATTGTACTGTCGAGGTACCTCAAAAATAGCATTTTCAAATGCCTACTATTAGACGTCTTCAACTTCTTTGCTCACCTTGGTCTGAAAAAGAAGAAAAAGTTCTTGTTCTTCCTGGGTAAGGAAAATATCTTCGTTATCGTGAATGCCCATGAGGTTTATGTGAGTATCCTCCAGTTCTTCAATTACTTCTTCTTCTTCATCGAAATAATTTTCTTGTAGGGGCGGTCTGATCTATTGATCAGGACCTCTCTGTTCCCTTTGAACCCTAGGATCTCTCTGCCTAATTTGAGGAGGGTTTCTTCTAAAGTTAGGATTCTGAATTTGAGGAACTGGTGGATTTTCTCTAGGAGGATTTCTTTCGGATACAATAAGTCTCTCCATCATTCTTTCCATTTCTTTGGCCAAGGAATCCAATTTGGAATCAGAAGTTGATGTGGAAGGTTCCTCTTTGATTGTGACTCTCCTCTCTGTTCTCTATCATGCCCTTTTTTCCAACAAGTTGGCCTCCACACTTATTGCACTTTTTTGCATGTCCTCCAGGGTGGTGGAGTTTCTTTCCCTTAATTGATATGACATATCGACATCAAAACCATTAGGGAATTTTATCAATGCCAAACCTTGTGGAGGTTTAATATCGGCTGGAATTGCATTGTATAGGTTATTGAAACGGGTGTAGTAATCTTGTACTGTCTCACGTTGATTTCTTTTGATGTTTTCATATTCTGACAAGATTTGGAGAGGGTTTTTATTTACCTCCCATCTGTCTAGAAAAATTCTTTGAAATGTGGTAAGGTCGAGCACTGAGGAAGCACGCAAACCTTTATACCATTTCTTAACGTCACCTGTCAAACTTTGAGCAAACAATCTCATTTGAACGTCAGCCTCATCTACTTCCTGCAGGTCAAAATAATCATTCATTTTATCAACGTGTTGCTAGGCGCTCAAGGGTCTTGTTCCATCGAACTGTGGAAGTCTCGTTTGATAGTCCTAGGGAATAACATGAAGGGGTGCCGCCAACACCAAGGGAGCATATCTGGCTGCCATGATAGGCGGAGGAGGCAGGATGACAACTTGGATGATAGGTGGGGTGGTGACAGAAGACGAGGATGAGGAGGGGCTAGCTGGCACAAAGTGATTGGTTTGAGGTTTAGCAGTGGGATATAGAACTTTAGGAGTCCGGGGTTGCAAGACGGTTGGGTCCAGAACAGTTTCAGCCACAAAGCTATCAGATTACGTTCTAAACAGGCTTTGTTTGAAAAGGATGTCAAAGTCAAGATCCTGAAGGGAAACAAGATCCTTTGGAAGAGAAGGGGACTTTTGAAGGGGATTATGACTTACCGAACCTTCAACAATGGTATTTTTCCTGAATAAGTGTTCTAAATTATCAGTTGCTATCGTAGGTTTTGGTCTGGGTGAGATCGAGTATAAGCTCTTTTGGGAGCCAGATTTCTTTTTGATTTTTATATATATACTTTTTAGTTTTACAAATCCAAAAATAATATTTGCAAGTTTTTAACAACCTCTAAACATTACTTCTTTCTCAAATTTGCAATATTTAAGAAGCAAAATTTTCTTCTAGGGAAAAGAAGACGTGAGGTTAAAACTTGTTCAGTTTTGTTCCCCAGTATGGTCACCACTATGTTAACGTTCTGTAAATTTCCTAGACATTGTTAGAAAAGAAGAAATCTACGGGCAGTAACTTTATCCAACCGCTTTGAAGCTGGGATCTAGCGCTACCAACTTCAGAGAGGGATCTCTCTGTATGATTTAGATATGTTTCAAATTTAAGATATTAGGCTAGGTAAATAAAATATATTTGTTTTGTTTGTTGTAGTTTTTGTTGGGTTGGATGAGAGAGCTTTACACATCCATTGGGCTATGGGGTCTGTATCATGAAACAAAATATAACCAGAAAACAAAGGAACCTTTCACAGGGTGAGATAATGTAATCGCTAGATTCTTTTAGCAGCATAAATGAGAAATAGCAGAACAGGCGAGAATGTCAATTACAACAAAGAAGCAGTTAAGAATTTCTTTATTGTAAAATCAGAAGACGAAACACTAAAATCTTTAAAGTTAGAAATAGGGTATACAAAGATAAATCCTACAACGTTTGTTACTTTCAAAGATTAGATTTAGAAAACAGTGCAATAAATAAGCAAGAATAACATTTAACTTAGAAAGGAAAACATCACCAATGAGTACACACAAGAATCCAGTGAAAATGCCTCTTTGTATTAATGGAAGATCTCTTGAAAAATATTACAGTCTGATAACTCATAGGGCGTAAAGATCAACCCTCAATACTTCGAAAAGTGAAGTATTTATAACCCAAAATTACAAATGATCATGTCATTAAAGATCAGGATGTGGTAAATCTATTTTTAGCTTAACTATCTTAACAAATTACAAAAATCTAGAAAACTGTTTGATGATGTGTCGAAACTTCATGTTGTTTTCTGCGTGAACCATTGGTGAGGCCTCTACATGACCTCATCTGACTGGATAGATGACTAGGCTGGGACAACTCATCGACTAATTGATCAGGTCACAAAGCTCTTCCCATCGAAGATGACTGGGAACGTTGAATTTAAGTAATCTTCGGTAGACTTCGTCCATCTCTATGTACTTGGAGAAAATAGGCTTGGTGATGAATATGTACTGGATCTCATGCTATATGATGATGTCCAACTGTAGTTCATATAGGAATGCCTTGCCAGTGATACTGCCTTGAATTCCTGAAAATTTCGAACTATCCTTAGCCACCTCGGCTAGTCTCTTTTTGTAATTGGGGAGTGTCATCAATTTGTCATTTATCACCTTCAAACCAGGAAGACCTTTCTTCTGTAGAGCCTCGATCTCGCTAAAAAACCTTTGTACCCCTAGTTCCATAGCTTGAACCTTTTCTTCCATCTGTAGCATCAGTCCTCTCTTGGTCAAGACTCTCTTGACCTCAAGGATGGTCTTCGTTCTATCCTCAATTCTCAGCTCGTCCAACTCCTCTCTGCTTTTAGAATTCAGGAATTTGATGATTTCATTAGCCTCTGTGGGAATCTCTCCCAGTTTTGATCTAATATTATCGATGGCTTGTTTACTTCTCTGTACCAATTCATTTTTCTCAAACATAATCTGTATCATTGACCATAGTTCATTCATAGACTTGGTGATGTCTGTCCAGACACTTTCTTTGACTTCAGCCAGTGTTTTGCCTGCCACTGTTTGCTTCTGAAGATGTTGTAACTTTTGTTTGAGCTGGTATGACACTTGTTTTTCCTTGGATTAGTTGGTTTGGTAAGAATGTTTGAGTTGTTGAAGGTTCTCAATCTCTTTTTTTAGCCTCCTAATCTTTGTCTCCTGCAGATTCATCTCTTCCATAGATTTAGCCAATTCAACCTTCTTTTCCAGAGATGTCAGTGGATTCACTGATGGAACTTCTGCTAGTGACACTGTGCTCACTCCTGAGAGTGGAACTGCACTCAATGGAATGACTTCCATGGGTTTTGATAGTTCTTTCTCTTTCACTATCTTCTCCATTTCATCTTCCATTTCCTTCAATTATGCATTCTGCTCCATGATCAACTTAAGCATCTCATCTATTTGTCCTTCTGTCTCTGCTATTTCCTTTGCCTATGAATCTATTGTTGGTGGAAAATTCAATTGTTTCCTCAAAGATGTAATGTCAACATTTTTCTTCTTGATCATCTCCTCGACTTCTTTCACATTCGAGGGATCATACCTGATCTTGAGGACCAGTTCTTCCAATGTATTAATCCTATTATCCTTGGCAAAGGATGATATTTTCTCCAACTTCAGCTGCATCTAGATTTTATTCAGAGACACTTGTAACCTGGAGGCAATAGTTGAAGCATGTGCCAACATGGAGAAAACCATTTCTCCAGTTTTCCTGTGTAGATCCATTTGATCAGCTGGATGCACGTCCTTAGTATGGAATTCAAAAGTTGCCCTTTTGTAATTGGTGATTACCTTTGGGTCTAGAACCTGTTCTTGGAGAAATGGCATGTGCATTCTACCCTTCTTAGTGTTGAATGCCGATAACAGCCTGTGTTGTTCACTCGACATCTGCTTCCAGATCTGGGCATATGTGCTGCTAGTTAGAGTCTGATTCTTTTTCTTGATCAAATCATATTTCTCAAAAATACTCAGCTTCGATCCTGTCTTGCCTGGCTAGTTAATTGGTGGAGTATCTGTAGGATTCTTTGGTAATACTGAGGTTATGATCTGCTTGATGCTTGTACTGAGGAGCGACCGATCAACCTCCATCATTTTGGTGGATGGAATCTTCTTTTCTCCATCCAGGTTAGGAGTCGGATTGGTTTTTGGCCTCTTGGTATGTAATCAAAATTCTTCAGATGATACTTCAGTGACAAGAGGTGATAGATCCTTCCTAGGCCTTTTCTCCTTTGGAGCCTGTGGTGTAGTTGTCTATGATACAGTGACCAAGAGGTATTTTTGTTCTGTCTCGACCAAAGTGTTTGGATCACATTCCATCTGTTTGGAAAATGTTTCTACCTCAGGCCTAGATACGTGAACATATGGGATATTCTTGTTTTTTATCCTCATCTCTGAAATTAACCCGCATGGATCATAATTCCATGTGAAACTAACAAAGAATTTCATTTCCCTTAGAATTATGTCTGCTTCCTCCCCGACGCCTCGATTGTTGGAGATGAAAGACCCAATATGCCCTTTGATTCCGAGTTGTTGCTTCTTCTTCAAAGACAAAAAATGTATATCATCTGAGTTTATCATTTGCCTTATGTATTCCAGGGAAAAAATTCTGACAGGTAAGTACTTGGGTAGTTTATATGGGGCCAACTCGCACCCATAGACTGTGATCTCAGTGTGATTTTGGTACAGGTACCAATCACCAGTCTTTGTATGCTCCAAGAGATGTAGGATCCTCTGAACTTCGTCATTAATTCTAGGTTCGGGTCTGCCACTGAGCATACTCACCTCTGGGTGGTAGTACTGCTCGATGAACTGCTTGAAACTAAATTCTGTGGAGTTGTGCCCGAGCAGAGAATTCCATGCGGTTATTTCCTGGGGTATACCATCTTCGTCCATCTTCTGCATAGAAAAAGAAAAATTGTCCACTTGGAAGAAAACAAATAGGTATACCAGTATTGAAGAATACCAGAACATGCCTTCTGTGGAAAAATTTATGAATTACTCATGAATGTTTTCTTCTAGGAATGTGCTGAAGTCGAACTATGTAGTGGGTTTCTCATCGGTGGAGAAAATAGAAAGAAATCCCAAAATGGGTTCATCTACCCATTGATCTGAAAAATAACCGAGTAAGGTGCATAGCGACATGATAACCTGGTTTCCTTTTGTTGAGAACAGGGAGGAAGGATAAGGGGGGTTTGTAGTGGGGAGCTGAGTGGATTTTGGAAGAAAAAGATAAAAAAATCTGAGCTCTTTGAGGAAACGACAACTTCTGGTATAGTTCTGTGATGATCTCGAGGTTAAAAGGTGAGGCAAAGTTGGCTCGGGATATTTGCATCATTTGGTCGATGGTTTCTGGCGTGATGAGGAAAAGAATTTCCCCGGATGAGGACATGATGGCTCTTTTCTCAGGGATATAGTGGGCTTGGCACTTGAGGGTAAATTCTGGGAAATGGTTAATCTCGAGGAAAATATACAAGGGTAGGTTGGACTCCCAGAGTGAAATTTTGTCACTCTGGTCTAGGAAAACTTCTTTAAACCATGACTGTAGGTCTACGAAGTCAAAATCACAGTTTGTTTATGTGATTAAGTAGTCTTTGTCAGCCAGAAGAATCCTGTTGAGGTCAACAGGAGGCGGGAGAAACAGATTCTCCTCACCTTCTGTTCATTTTGACTTTGGTGCCATTACTGTAACAATACCTGCAAAATAAAACAAAGTTAGCGGGGACGACTATAGATGTGGGTGACTGACTGCAATGGAGAGGAAAATGGGGTAAGGTTTCTGGTGCGATGAGTGGGTAAATGGTGAAGGAATGAAGAGTGAGGGCAGTTTTGAGTTAAACGGATATCTGTTGGGCATGGGAGACAGGTCAGCTGGTTAATGGATAAGTTAGCCAGAATAAATGGCCAATGGGTTATAAAGAATGCGAGATGGAAGGTGAAAATGACTGAGGCATATGGACGAGTGACGTGGTGGTTATCGATTGGGGGAAAAGACCATGGTGAAAAGACATTCCACGGGTGAACGAAGGAGAAGGACTGATGGAGTTATGGTATGTGACTCTTACGAAAAAGGTGGATAATGACGTCACAAGGTGACAAGGTATGTCAAACAGCAATAGGTGGTGTGATCCTGGACTAATAGATTCATGCCATGTATAGATAGGGGTCCCACCAGAGTGCAATTCCATTCCAGATCCCCCCCAACCGTTAAAGGTAGATCAATCGAGGGGGTCTGAAAAATATCCTGAGCCGTTGATCTGCGCGTTTTCCTTTTGACTGCAGATCTATGCACAATCTTTAACACATATTCTAGACCCCCCCCCCCTCTCCATTAAGGGAAGAATGGACGGGGGGCTCCGGAATCCAATATAGACTGTAGATCTAGGCACGAAAAATTGGGCCGTCCAAATGCGCGCATACATTATCTCTTATTCCAGACCCCCCCCCCCCACCGCTAAAGGTAGAACAGTCGGGGGGGTCCAGAAACACTTTTCCACTGTAGATCTAGGCACAAACATCTGATTCATTGATACATGAGCAATGCATAAATGCGAGCGCGAAAGCATATGCACCCATAAAACTTAGGATAAGTGCATATTGTGGGTTTTCCCAATATTTCACATGTTTATATCACCAAGGGATTAGACAACCAACCTTTTAAGCATCCAAGACATGGTCCAACATTGATCATCATGCTGGTTTTATTGAAATAAAGCAAACTACCCTATTTTCTAACCTAACTTCCTATGACAATTAGCCCAGATTAAATTGTTGGACTAAGAACTTACTCTATCCTGGGGCTATCTGACCAACATTAAATAGTCTGGCCAGATTTATTCACTAACTAACCTAGATCACTTGGCTAAGATTAAACAGTTTCGCCAAGCTTATTCACTATTCCTATCAACATCAATTTAAAAGAACTTGGCCATGCTTGAAAGGTATGGACCAAGTCACTGTTATTACATGGGGATCTATTGAATTTCTTTTGTGCCCTCTTTTATTCTTTTTCTTTCTTTTTTCTTTTTCTTTTTCATTTTCTTTTTTCTTTCTTTTGTCAAATTATTTGCAGAATAAAAAATCATTTGACAAACAAAAACACTAAAGAGATAACATTTCAGTCACCATTTGATCCTATAAATTATAGGGTTATAACAGTACCTATGAATTTTATCATCTACTTCGGCTATATATTGTTGAAATTCGATGATTTGATTCATCCTTCTTGTAATGTCATTTGGATATTCATTTTCATCCTACCAGAGTTTCATCACAGGAAAAGAAATATTGATAGGAAAGACAACGTCAGTAACATCAACCAATTGAAAAGGGGACATACCTATTGATTTCTTCGTGCCAATTCAGTTCTCCCATAGGGCATATTTTAGGTGGACATGCCAAGCCTTTTTATTTTTTGTCAACACTTTTTTTATTATAGTCATTAGGATCTTGTTAAACGATTTAGCCGACACATTTCCCTGAGGATAATAGGCTATAGAATGACCTAACAAAATATTGTATTTCTGGCAGAAATTGACCATTTCCATAGACTCAAGAACTTGAGCGTTGTCAGTAACTATTTTTTGAGGACAACCAAATATCAATAGGATGTTTTCTTCCAATAATTTTATTACTACTAAATCCGTAGCATTCAGAGTTGGAATGGATTCTACCCATTTTGTGAAGTAATCAGTAACGGTTATAATCCATCTATGCTGAACACTTGATTACGTATGTATTTCTCCGATGAAGTCTAGGCCCCATTGTTGAAAAGGAGCTTCAATGTTTACTAGGATTAAAGGTAGGGCATGGAGCTTCTGCTTTCTAGCGAAGAATTAACACACATTATAGAATCTGACCCTCATGTTCACATAGGTAAATAACTTTGGCTAGTAATATCCATCCCTTACAATCTTGTAGGTTGTTTCTCTCTAGGCATGGTGTCCTCCACACAATCCTTCATGGAATTCATAGATGATGCCTTCTGTTTTAGATTCTGTTAAGAAACATAAAAAGAAACCTAGAGGGTATTTCCAGTACAAAAAACCATCGATAATACAATACCTAATTGCGCATAACTTCCAATTCCTTTCTTTAGATGGAGTCATTTCATTCAGGAACTAAAGGGTAAGGAGGTATGTAACAATATCGCAATACTAGGTAGAGGCGGAAAAATTATCTTCAATTCGAATTGTAGGAGCCTGATCATCAATTTCCTCTATATCTAGAAGAGATTCATGTGATTCAAGGTTGTTTATCCTGAGCACCCTAAAATTTGATTCGGCTAACAACATTTCTAGGTCTTGAGCTTTGACTAGATTGGTCGTTTTCACTTCTAAATCAAACTCTTGAATTTTAGCCAACCTCCGACCTCTTCTTCCATCACTGTCTGGATGAACCAAGATGTCTTTGATATAATTTGTCGGCACGTAAGAGATTATTTTGGAATGAAATACATATGTTATAAAGGACTTTAGAGCCTTCACCATTGCATAATCTTTCTTCTCAAGTATATTGTATCTTAATTTTGCATCCCCGAGGCTTTTGCTGAAGAAGAATATTGGTTATTCGAACCATTCTTCATTCTTTTGTAGGAGTACTTTCACGACAATATGTTCAGAAGCGAATGAGAATATCAAGAATTCATTTGTATAGTCCAGGCTTGCTAGTAATGACACTTCACCTATTGCTTTCTTGACATGATTGAAAGAAGGTTTAGCTTCTGTATTCCAATTTACTTCACATTACTTCTACAACATATCTATAATCATTTTGATTATTTCAACAAAGTTGGGAATAAATCTTCTCAAAAAGTTGATCTTTCCTAAAAAAGATTGAATTTATTTTCTATTCCTAGGGATATTAATCATATCTATAGCCACAACCCGCTTAGGGTCCACCTTGATCTCTTCTTTTGACACTATATGGCCCAAAATATTACCTTCTTGCATCACAAAATGTGATTTCTTTGGATTAAGAGACAAACTGAACTTTCTTCATTTTTCGAAGGTCTATCTGAGGTGCAACAGATGTTCTGCGTCAGATTTGGAAAAAAAACATCAAATCATCAAGATAAATGGCAACACATTTGTCTCTCTCATCGATGAACATGATATCCATCGATCTATGGAAAGTAGCTCCTGCATTCATCAAACCAAATGACATTTTATCGTACATAAAGGTTCCCCACGGAGTGGTAAACATAGTCTTTTCTCTGTCGTCTTCATGGTGATCTGATTGTATCTAGAAAAACCATCAATCATGGAAATCATGTTAGCTCCAACTACCTTCTCTGGAACATGATCCATTTTTGGGAGCAGGTAGTTGTCTTTACGGGATGACCAATTTAAGTTTCTAAAATCAACATAGAGCCTTATTTCTCCATTTTTTTTTTCTGATGGGGACCAAGTTCGCTACCCATTCAGAGTACTTGAGTGGAACAATGATTTTTTCATTGAGAAGTTTCTTAACTTCCCTTTCTATCACTAGCAAGAAAATAACGTTTATCTGTCTAAGTTTCTTCCTGAAAGGTTTAATATCATGTTTTAAAGGAATCTTATGTTCAATAATTGAGGTATCATAAGTTTTTAGATCATCATAAGACTAGGAAAAAACATCTTTATACTGTCTAAGAAACTCAACGTACTTACTCTTCATTTGGGTTGGAAGGTATTTTGATATCTTGACCATTTTGGGATCTTCATTAGTTCCTACATTATAGTCTTCAACTTCTTCAAGTTGAGGTTGTAAGGTAGTCTTTACAGTTACATCATCATGGTCAAACAACATTTCTAAGGGGATGAAACCTATAGGAATCAAATTTTTCTTAAGTAGTTGTTTGCAATTTTGTCTTGGAATTTTTCTAGGTTCTCCCCTTCCTGCATAATGCAAGTAGGATCATTCTGATTTTCCTGATCTATGTGAGTTTCAGAAAACACATCAATCATTTCCAAGAACTGTTTTATTTGTTTGTCATCTTCAAACACTTTCTATTATTGAACATTGTTCAATATCGAGGATCTATGTTCCATCTCGATGTGATATTTCAGTTTCAATATAGCATATGGTATGAAGGTTGCAACAGACTTGGCCAAGGTATCAACTTGTTTATTCTCCATCTCGAAAATAGAGTGAATATTAAAAGACAAGAAGAAGTTCTCTATAAGATCCCAAGAAAAAATCATGTAGGATCTCAACCTTGGATTCTTAGCCTGATGTTGTTGTTTTACTTGTTTTACAATAAGCTCTGCGTCACCATAAACTATTAGATTTTTTATTTTTAGCTTCTTTTCAACTTCTAATCCTAAAACTAGAGCTTCATATTTGCAGACATTATTAGTATAATCAACCTCCCATTGTAATATATAAGAAAAGGGAATAACATACTCGTCACCTAGTGCCACGAATAGAACTCCTTCTCCTTCTCCTTCTTAGGATGAGGCACCAATGAAGAACATTTTCCACATTCCTTCTCTAACATTTACATTTTTCTTTGTCATTTCTATTTTTTTATTTTCTTCTTCTGTACATTCCTCAAAATCGTCATCTATAAATAATATACAATTTCCTAAGTCCTGATTAACAACATAGACTGGGTAATTATTTAGGTTTTGAGGTCACTTACAGTATACATCCGTCTATTTTCTTTGTAGAGTCGCGTGAATTTCCCACCAAAAATTGGGATTGTAATGTAATTCATGTCCAACTGAGATGATCCTCCTAACTTGGCACCCAAAGACCTGGATAGCAACATGTCGTACTTGGAAGGGACGTCAGCAATGACCACGTCCATAAGGATACTTTTCATAGGGATCTGAGCAAGATTTACTACCAAATCTTTAATCATACCTAGACAATTAACCTTTCTAGAATCAAATGAGTACAAGTCTTCATAAGGTCTAGTAATTTCGAGGCCTAACTTTTCCATGATAATTTTAATCATTAAATTATGAGAGGCCCCATAATCTAACATGCAATTATGGAGTAAATGTTCATGCACAATTAGCATAATATAGAATGGAGCAACATAATCCTGATATTTTTCAAGGTGTGCACCGAATGTGATCATAGATGTTTCGTCCTACAGATTAATAATGTCTTCTTAACACTCAACATCAGAAAAATTTATTCCTTTAGCGATTTGATTTTTATAAATTAGTATTTTTGCAAGTTCAACTAGAGGCATTGGTATTTTAATTTTATTAAGTTCATTTTCTAAATTGAAACCCCAATTTTCTTCTCAGTTTACCTGGTTTGAACTTCTTCTTCTGTATTTTCCGGTTTCATAGTTTGCACCATTTTTGTTTCAGCTTGCTTTTCTCAGGAACTTGTGTTTCAATTGATGGTTGGGCAACTGTTGCCTCCTTCGCCTTACTTCGTGATAAAATATTTTTTGGAGAGACATTTGTAGAATTTTTCTCTCTGGGCATTAAATCATACTTATGTTGGAGTTCGACCATTATTGAGTTGGAGAGACCTTGATACGTAGAATGTTCCAGATTGTTGATGTTTTCCTCATTCTTAAACAAGGATTCCAGGTCTAAATATTTCTCATAATCCTTCCTGGTTAAGTGTGGCTCAATATCATCATCACTAAGGTTGTTTATATCTTCTTATAACTCCTCATAATCTTACATTTCATCCCTCTGCGTAAAATTTTCAGTTTTAAACGGAGCTTGGATCTTTTTATCTTCATTTTTTACTTGTCTTTGTTGTATTTCAGGGTTAGGGTGTCTCTTGAACTAATTTCTAACGTATGGATCAAGTTTGTCTTGATCTAATTCCATCTTGGAATATTTTTTTGATATATCTTTAATAATATTGGCCATCTCATCCATTTTTTCTCCTGTAGACTTCCCAGATCCAGAGGGTCTTGCTTGTTCTTTGAAACACCTAGGTTCTTTGGTTCCCATCCCAATATTAGCTTTTAATTTCCCAAATTCCATCATATTGGATTCGATTTCTATAGCATCGTCTTGAATTTGTGATAAAGTGGTAGATCTCCTCTCTCTTATAAGTATAGCGAAGCTGGAATCAAAAGCCCCTACAAAAGTTACTTTTGCATCTGGTTGAGAAGGTTTGACTTCGGCTAGGATTTTTTTATACAGTTTATTAAACCTTTGGATAAATTAAAGGACTGATTGAGATGTCTTCTTTCTAAAAGCCCCAAATTTGGTTAAATAATAAATATGGTCATTTTTCTTGCCCCACTATCTTAGGAAAACATTTTATAGATCATCATATGATCATATGGAACCTAATGGGATTCCAATGAACCAGGTCCTCACTTTTCCTTCAAAGTTTTGTACTAACAGCCTTGAGTAAACATCCTCGTGCTCGATTCCAAGGATATCAACAAAATAATTGAAAAATTCTATGTGGTTTTTTGCCGTTAGATCATCTTCTCCCATGAATTTGGGGAGGTTCTTCATGTAATTTTCATGCAAATCATGTAGGATGGCAGGGAGGACCAAAGGAGTGTATCTAGCATATATATTGTAAAATATTCTATGGGGTTGACCTTGTCCACTGGATCCTGCACCTCTATCAGGAACAACACCAACACCTCCATCAACGACCATTGAAATCCTAAGAGACAAACTTTGAGGGATAAAAAGGATATTTTCAAAAAAATTGAAAGACTGAATTGTTGACCTTTTGACCTCTTCGGGGGGTTGGTAATGAAGTTCAGGAAAACGATCGCGAGGATATGGAAGATCTAGATTAGGAGGGAAAGGGAAACTTGAGTTGGGCTCCTCAGATTTACCGAATGTATATATAGGAGAGGCGATATGGGATGGATCTGGGTATAGAAAGTACTCTTTAGGGTTTCGGGAAAAAAGAACCTTCAATTTGGGAAAGGAGAGAACCAAAAGATTGTCAATGCGGAGAGGATCGAAAGGAACCATTCGTATTTAATAGTAAAAGTATTTTTCATGTCAATCTCAACTTTTATCTTGGGAATGACTACTTTGGGAGTTTGGATTTTAACCTCACGTTTACTAGTTGATGCTTCTGTAGAATGAATTTGTTCAAAACTTTCTTTAGGAGTTATTTTTTCAGTGGGAACTTTAACATTAACTTGTGTAAATGTTGATTGATAGACCTTACCTGCTGATGCAACAGTCTATCTGAGATATCCTTTTGGTTTCAACAATTTTTTGGGATCGTACATTGGTGTAGTTTTCTTTTCGTCTGGGTTTTTCCTAGTATTCCTTCGAACAAATGCTATCTTTTTCTATAGTGGAGTCACCAGGTGAAAAATAAAATAAGCCTTACTTATCTATTCAATCTTTGTTCACTATCAAAGACCAAAATATACCTTGTCATTTTCCCAAAATCTACAACGGCGCCAAAAAAATGTTTTTCCTGATATTAATCCTAACGATCAAAGAGTAATGCCGGGAATCATGAGTGTTTAAAGAAAATGTTTTAAATGAGTTATTTCCCTACCTTTAGTTTGATGAGAAAAGAAATTTAAATGAAATTAATAATAGGACAGTACAAAGGTTGTATTTCGTTATGTGAGTTTCAATTATAATGTCAAATGGTGTGGAGAAAATTGAAAAAATTGTTAAGCAAATCTAGGTATCAATTGCATATGAGTATCACCTTGTTTGCAGTGGAAGAAAAGTAAAGAACGCACCCTTGAGCATGATATTAAATGCAGTAATTCACGCAGATCACAGGTCTTGTTTTACTCACAGTAATACAAAGGAAAAAATGCTTATGTAATGAATTATTGGTATGATATGATCACAGTAGTCATAATACTAAATTTAAATCAATTGCTTTTCAAGGAATTACATAAAGAAATTTGGGGAAATGGAAACAAAGAGGAAACACATAACTCAAACTGAATGAAAATTAGAATCTCTATTTGCAATTGTATTAATACTCAAAAAATGATTTTCTTTATTACATACGACAAGAAGCCCCTTGAATATATCTTAAATCTATATACTTATATAAAATCTGTCACAACTCAAAAATCGTTCGACTTATTACAATATTTAATTAAAAATAACATACATTTGAATAAAACAACAATGTGTAAATTTTTATGATTTTTCGTTGGCGTTATCCTCTGTCTCTTCTCCTGGTGATAGAAGCATTCATTTCACTTAGTCCCTTGGGATGAGTACACATGTCACAAAGATCACCTTAATAATTCAACAAACTATCTAGGTCGTTTAATTTCATCGCCATCTTTCCCTCTGGATATATTCAACAAGGCAATGAATCACAATTGAGCTCATGGGGTGAGGATAATCAAATAATAACACAACATTGTCTTGTCAAGGGATGGATAATAGACATAAGGAAGAGTAACCATATATGGAAATAATAATGAGGGAGTGAGTGTATGATGATGAAGTGGGATATGTGGAGGTTGGAATGTGGGTGGACGAGGTAAATGACTGTTGGAAGGTGAAAGGTAGAGAGGGAAGAAATAAAGGACAGTGCAGATGTTTTCTCACTTTCTCCAAACTATGTTTTCCTTTCTATGCTCAATGCATTGGGCACATCTATCAATCAATTCCACCACGAACCTTGAGGGCTCAATATTTTCATTTTCCTCGAAAGCGAATAATCTCCTTTGTATTTGAGGCATCTTTTCTTGAATCTTGTTCACCTCCTGGACTGTGGCCCAAAACTGTGAACTTGGATGAACTAGCCATTTATTGATTTTAAGAAGATCAATATGGCTCATTCCTTGAATGGTTGTCAGATTTTTGTCTTTGTTCTTTCTGGAATTTTGCTGGTTCATTTCTATATCGATTTTCCCTAGGTCTTTTGAGATATCACTCCCCTCAAACTCAATCAAATTTTTGTTTAGTGATGATAATTACTCTAGACAATATTCTTTAGCTTTTCTGGAAGATTTCTTTCCTTCTTCTAGATTTTTTCTTCGAGACCTTTAGGGCCATCTCACCTCTTAATTGTTCTGAATAATAGAGAAGAAGAGAATCAGGGACATTGGATTTCTGCGTCAATATGAGGACTTCTTGAAACTTGGACCGGGCTAAGTGGGCCTCTTTTTCCTTGACATAGATATCCTTTAGGGATAGATCCACTACTTGATAACATTTCTGGATGGCATCTACCTTCAGAAAAAGATCCTGCTAGGAAACTTCAAGCTTCTCATTGATTTCAAATGCTTGAACTTTGAAGACCAATATTTCTATCATGGTACCTTCAGTTAGGGCCAATCTAGATTTCAATTGTCCTATCAATTTGTCACACTGAGTGACCAGACCTTAGTTGGGTTGTAAAATCTGATGGACTTGTTCAAGGTTAACTGAAAGATGTTGAATTTGATGACGATCACTAGCTCTGATTTGCTCGAAAGCCTGACTCATTTTGTTCCTAATAGTATGCTCAGCTGTATATATCTGGTTTTTCAAGTGCTCTACCAATAGGAACTTATGTCATAGTTGTTCGGTCAAATTTTCCACATGCCATTGATTGGCAGTGGAAAAATAACCTAATGAACCTGCAACTTCCTTTGCAAATTCTGGATCATGTTGGCCATTCCCGTCATACACCATTCTCTGCCTTTTAATTGACACTTCATCTTTATCGTGAGATTCCCTTTTCCCGATGGATTTTCTTTTCTTACTAAAAACAAAATCTGAAGGAGGCATATCTTCAGAAAATATGAGGCTAAGATCTCCTACAAAAACAAGTTCGGAATTAGGATTTCCAAAGATGGTTTGTAGAGCGGTTAGCGATGTAATGGGAGTAGAAATCTATGTGGATTGTTGATGTTTTGTTGTATTTGAGGTGATAGCAGGAGTATATGGTGTCAAAGGAGGCATATCTTGTCCTTCCTTTGGGAAATATTCTAGTTGAGATAGTGCTTGGGGGCTTAGCTAGCCTAACAATGATGCTTTTATTTCGTGTGTTAACACCTCTGAGCTCTTTCAGGTTCCCTCAACTTTGTGCTTATCTGAGTGACTAGAATCAGAACATGTAGGCATATCTTTCTTTGAATGGAGCGTGGCTATTGACTCTCCTTTCATTACTTTTGGTATACTATTTCATGAATGTTTCTGAAAGTTGAGAAAACCAACTTGTTGATCTGAGGGAAGGGCTTGGAATCTGTCTTGAAATTCCTCATAAGATCTAGCTCCCCTGAATATTTCATCATATAGTGAGTTCCTGTGCATATATTTCTTCATGTTGAACTGGGATAGGTGGTTTTCCACTATCTTGCGTGGATCGTGTCTCTTGAACTTGATGTCAACCAATTTTACATCCTCCAAGGATGCGGCCTCAACTTTGGAGTGATCGAAATCCAATAATGAAAATATGCCAACTTGAATACGAAAAGTCGGCCAAACCTTTTTATGAGTTGCCTTCAACTCCTTGTTGATGCCTCCTGTCACTGTCTAGTATGCCACTTCTATGCACACCATCCTGTCGGGTAAAAATCGTGGGAGAGCATGAGGAGGAACCAAGAAACCAAAAACTATGATGTAGGATAAATTCTCCTCAATGATCCAATCTGGGAGATTTCCCAGGTTTCCCATAATTTTTTCTGAAATTCGGGGAGGCAGGTGACCATATAGGGCTATATGAACATGCACTACAACATTGTGAAATATTTCATAAAAGAAATCCTTGTCTTTCTCTTCCCATATCTTGGAGTGATAAACATGAATGGGCTCCAAACTGATAGAGGTCCATTTCCAGTTCATCAATGGAAAAGGGGTCATGAAGCAGATGGTGTCCATAACATATGCATGCATGTAAAAGGGGCAAGCTTCCCTTTTTATTTCACTATTTTATAATCAATGATTCCCTTGGCCAAATTATCTGACAACATTTTGGCCCAATTGAAAGTGTAACCCTCGACTACCTCGTTCAATATGGATACCCATTCCACCGAGAATTTCATAGGGCTATTCTTCCTGAATAGATGACACAACATAATGGATACATACACCATATGAGTGGCCAAAGACACTGTGGCATACATACCATGAGCATCAGTTATGAATTTCTTTGGGTGTCCCCACCAGGTCCTAATTATATCATGACTACTCCTCATGTATTGGACACATTCCTTTTGCTCGAACTCAAGAATGAATGCAACATTGTAAGTATATTTAGGATGAGGAGATATTTTATACATTACTTGCAAATGTTCCAGTCGGAGAGATCCGATGGCAACCTGTTGATGGTTGATGATGCTCCTGGTATGGACATCAACATGTTCCAATGCCCAACTTATCATGTCATTATAAGGAAACTCTGACTGTGCTATGTGTCTAATCTTAGCTGCATAAGAGTCATCTTATTCTTCGACGGAGTATTCAACGAAGTTGATGATTTCATGCTCCAGGATATCAGAAACTTGTGTCCAAGTTTTAATAGTGTTGGTGGCTCGTGGAGTAGTGTCCGATAGAATGTCTGCATTCGTGTTTGAATCTTCTCCTGCTTCATCATGATTTTTCGCTATTTTCCGCAGTGCCATAATTTCTAATTAAAAAGAGTGAGGTTACCTGTTACAAAGAAAGTTCGTGAGTTTTTCAATAGATAAAAATGCTAATTGTGAAAGGTGAAAATGATTTTGAAATTGAAGTTCTTTTATTCAAACAAAATTCATCGATCTTTGTATAACCTCACTGATAAATAATTTATTAACGTTAATGGAGATGTCTACCTGGAGATCCACAATACTCGTTTGAATCATTATCCTTAATTAGTCATAAATTCCATCAATAATTTTATGGTTCACGTTCTAGAGTTTTATATGTGACGGAGTGGGAGCCTCCCGAATCTCGAATCTACAGAAAGGTTAATCTCTATATAATCACTTTTAAAACCTTAATTAATTGTGTTTAAAATGGTGTGTTAACTTCAAGTGTTTCGGGAGTTCAGACTTCGAGGGATTTTAATGTATCTCAAGAGGAACTTCCCGAAACCCGAAACTGCGAAGGAATTAATTATCTAGTAAGTGATCTTAAGTCTTAATTAATTACACTTAATTTTAAGTATTTCATAAGTCCGAACTTCGAAAATTTTAGAATATAATATAGGGGAAAGATCCCAAAATCTGAACTGTGGAGTCATTAATTACCTCTTGATGATGATTAACTTAGTTATTGAAATGTTCAATTTACCCTTTTACTTTTTGAAATGTTCAATACTTCGACACTTTGATACTTTGGTGGTTTGTGAATTCACTCTTTGTTAAATCCCTGAAGGATCATCTCCCGTAGTGACCTGGTATAGATGAAATCATTCTACATGATGTGTCTAGAAAAGAGAGGTGCCACATCTTACTTGGAAATGTGTGAATCCTCCAATGAAAATGTCAAAATCGGATGCCACGTGTCAACTAAGGAAAGACTCAAAAGGTACATGTGTCCTATGACTTACATATTTAAATGGTTTAGGAAAAGTCTCGAGCGGCTACCTTTGGGTTTCAAAGTTTTAAAGTTTTTATTGTTTAGACTTATTGAAACATCAGAAGAGTGGAGATCTGAAGCGACTGTTAGAGATTTACCTATTTAAAACTCAAGCAACTCCAAAACTCGATAGGTTATTAGGATCATTCGATCGAAAGGGGAAAATCATCAACAAAGGATATCGTACGTGCCTTATTATTAACTAACCAACAATGAATTTGATTTAAAATTTTATTCTTAAGAAGTTGAAAAATATAAACTCAAAAGTTCAAAATTGTTTGTGTTCCAACATCTCCATCGGGCTTTCATTGTCGAGTGTGCATGCTCCTTCTACTTTTGGCACACTATGACTCTGTTGTTACCTTTTGATGTCCTGTACTATATCTTGTGTTTATTTATTTATTTATTTTTTGCACGATGACTTTCAAGTTTTGGGTGGTCGACTATCCTTGTACAGCTTCAGTCAGCTTCCATTGATCAACTTCAACTATACATTTCCTCCATCTGTGACAGGTTTTACTTCATATGGTCCTAACCAGTGCATTTTGAGTTTTCCCGAGTGATGAAGGGATTTACTGTCATACATCAACACTAAGTCTCCTTCCTTGAAAGTTTTCCTCTTGATATGTCTTTCATGCCAAGCTTTGTCCCTTGCTTTATGAACTTCTTGGTGGAACCCTTCTAGGATCATATCTTCCTTCATGATCATCAGTTGATTCAACCTATCCTGTATTGTGCCTCATTATGTCATGTTCATAATTGCTACTATGCGCAGACTCGGTACCAAAAATTCTAATGGTACCAATGCTTCTTGTCCATATACCAATATGAGTGGTGTGTGCCCTGTCAACTTCTTGCATGTGGTCCTGTATGCCCACAACATTGTTGGTATTTTTAGCTACCAATCATCCCTATTAACGTTACAGGTCTTCGTCAGTGCATTTTCAAGGATTTTGTTAAAGTCTTCTATTGTTCCATTTTCTTATGGAATATATGGTGTACTCTTTTGATTATGGACTTCAAATTCTTCATTCATAGCCTTAATAGTGTTGTTAATGAAGTGAGTGCCTTGGTCACCCATCAAAATCCTTGGGAAACCAAATCTAGTGATCACCTGCTCAAATGGAAAATGTGTTTTTTTTTCTGCATTGCAATCTTTGACTGGTGTTGCTTCTTCCCATCGTGTCAGGTATTTTGTCACGATGATAATGTACCTTGCTCCTGTCCTCTTTGTTAGTGGGTTAATTGGTCCCACAAAATTTATTTCCCATTTTTTGAATGCTTGCAAAGTCACCTGCAGTCACAGGGGTATATCTTCCCTTCTATTTAGTTTATCAACCCTCTGACATACATTGAATTTCTGGGAGTAATCTTTTGAGTCTCTGTGAATGGTCAGCCACCATACTTTTGCACGAAATACCTTATGTGTGGTAGATTTTCCTACGTAATGTCCTACTACTATCCCCTCATGAGATTCTGCTAAAATCCTTGGTCTTTCATGTTCTAGCACACATCTTCTCAAGATGTTATTTGCGCCCATTTTGTATAAGTGGCCTACAATTAGTTGATAATCTATAGCCTGAACTACTAGGTTTTTCTTCTGTGCAGTGTTATATTCCTATGATGCACTCCCTGTACTCAAGTACTGGATGATGTCTACGAAGTATTCATCGGTGATCTGGACTAAAAATAACTGTGCGTCTGGAAAGTTGTCCTCTAAATTGGTAGGTTCCTCTCCATTTGTGACCCTTGACACGTGATCAGGTCCTTGATTCAGCTTCCCTGGCTTGACTATTACCTCAAAATCAAATTCTTGAAACAATAGTAACCATCGACAGATTCTCCCCCCCAACACTGGCTTTTTGACTAGGTATTTGAGTGCTTAGTGGTCTGTGAACATCTTGAAATGTTTCCCTCTCTGTAGTGGTGTAGTTTTTCTTTGATTCTGATAGTGTTATATTAGAAAATGCTATAGGATGATCCAATTCTCCTGCTCGTGGCTACGCCAAAATAACTCCAAGTGCTATGGCCAATCCATCTACATGTACGTGGAATGTCTTCTCCTAGTTTGGGAATACTAATATTGGCATGGTGACCATTTTTTATTTGAACGTATCCAGATCGGGTTGACAATCATCATTCCAATGAAACTTTGTATTTTTCCTTATTAGTTTCTCCACTGGTGCAGTGATCTAGAAGTACCCTTTTATAAATTTTATGTAGTATCCTGTGTGTCCCAATGTTGCTCTTAGTTGACAAACTATTTTTGGTGGTGGCAAGTTAACGATTATTGCAATCTTGGCATGATCTACTAGTAAACCTTACTTACATACTATATGACCCAATAGTATCCCAAATGGTGTTCCAAATATGCACTTATTGATGTTTAATGATATCTGGAACTACCTACATCTTTCTAACATCATCTGAAAGACCACTACATGGTATTTCAATAGACTATAGACTGTCTAATCGTCTGAGTATACCTCTAGAAACTGGTGGATAAATTCTTTAAATGCAGCTATGACTACTCTGGAAAATATTGATGGTGCATTCTTTAGTCCAAATGGCATGACCGTGTGCTGGTAGGATCCCCATTCTGTAGAAAAAGTGATCTTGTATCTGCCTTCCGACACTATCTTGATATGATGGTATCCTGAAAATCCATCGGTGAATGAATAAAATTCCTATCCTCCTACGTTCTCCAACACCTCATCTGTGAAAGGTGTAGGGAACGATTCATTTATGCATGCATCATTCAACTTTCTCAAGTCGACGCATATTCTTATCCCACCTTGTATTTTCTCTTGAACTACCATTAGGCTTATCCATTCTAATTCTTCCACAGGTTCCATGATTCCAGCTTTGAGCATCTTATCGATCTCATCTTTGACTTTTTTCTTATATATCAAATTTAGTCTATATGGTCATTGTCTGATCATTCTTGCCACGACACTGAGTGGTATCTTCATTTCTTCTAGCTCTCCTGCTATGCCCTTCATTTCTGTGAACGTTTTGGGGAATGGGTCGTTCTACTTGTACAATAACTCTATTATGCTTTCCATTTTTTTTTCATCCTAGTAGTCCCCAATGATTTCCATTTTAGGATTCTAAACTATCCTAATGTTGACTTTCTTCACCTTGATCAGCACAACAATTACTTATGATTCTAGAGGTGGACCTTCCACTTCTCTTTCTCCTTCAGCTTCCTCAATCTAAATATCACGTGGATCGTCTTCATCTAGTACTTCTTCCTACACATGGTAGCATGACAACAATTCTTTCACTGTCTGTTTGTTCCGTTGTTTCTCTTCTGCTATGAGATTGACTTTTGGATCCTTAATGAATATCACCCCTCTTATTTGTTTCAATGTTGCATCTATGTTGGGGTTCTCATGTTCAAATGAGAAAGTGACTATAAATTTATGTTGTAGTACTGTCCAACTCATAGTGCTTTTGTGCAGTTCCTAGTCTGTATAACAATTTTTTGGGATTCCCTCTAAGTTATGTACGAAATGATGAAGCCATTCCTCTAGGGGTGTCATTTTCCATAGCATTGTGCACTTCTCCAAGTATTCTGCTGGTGCTCCCTTTCCATCATACTTCTGTTGTTGGTTGCTTCTTTGTTCTGTGCCAAACCTTATGCATAGTAATCGCTTACATTGGTACTAATCCTTGATTGTTTCCTTGTGTGCACTCGACCATCTTGCAGGTGTGGCCTTGAGTGCTATATCTAGTGTTAAAAGTCTCTGATTTTCTAACACTTCATCTTCGCAACATGTCAAAAATTCTTCTAAATATCTTACCCCATGGAAACTGGGTGGTTCCCTTACCTATGTACTGACCCACCTTACTGCGCGGTCTAGTCTTGTGCATATTCTTGTGGAAAATTTGTGTAGCGTCTGTTGCCAGTTCTCTAAACCTGTATCTGAGTTTGACACACATGAAGTAATGATCGGCCAATTGAGTATCCCATCTGCAGTTGGGTTTATGTAATTCTCATCTTGCACAGTTGTTATGTACAGCTGGATAATTTCCTCCAAGTCCAAGAAGGTAGGCTCTATAAACCTTTCCCCTTCTGATGGGTCTAATGGTGCAATGAACCTGTATTCTCCCGACTCAAATGCCATTTTCCATGTTTTTAAGTTGATTATGGCCTGGTTATAAAAAACCCAATACAAGCCGAGCAATGCTAGATATGGTGTTG
This sequence comes from Picea engelmannii, assembly GCA_009831015.1. NCBI lineage: Eukaryota > Viridiplantae > Streptophyta > Pinopsida > Pinales > Pinaceae > Picea > Picea engelmannii. Next base: position 2,237,645 of record ML776611.1, read on the forward strand.
TGTCATCCACTATTTCAAGTACTTTGAAGTCTTATTTAGCATGCACTCCATCCAGGTCTACTATCACTCCTTTTAGTTTCCCAATTGGTAGAACTCTGTGTTGGTTTTCTAGTTTGAGATGAATGGGTGAATATCCTAATGTAGGCTCTCCCATACATTGCCATGTCTTCTTGGGTAATACATTGACTTCAGATCATAGATCCAGTATGATGTCTCCCATGTTGAAATCTCCGATGTTGGTATTCAACCTGAACTCCCTACTTGTTCTTCTCCTTCTATGTAGGTGATTGATTGTTTTCTATTCTAGTTTTCCTTCTATCTCTATGCTACATATTTCTAATATACTTTGTAATATTTTGACATAGGATGGACCATTTAGTAATTTTACGCATGATTGAAAAAATCCTTTGATTGTGCTTACTTGTCCTAGGAGCTGCATTTCTTTGGTATGATCCAACGATGGAGGCATATCCTACTCTGACACTTCCTTATTATGTTGTGTTCTTGAAGTCAACGTGGTGTTTGGATTCATAAATTCTTGTTTGGCTTCCTTAATTTTTTCCTTCTTGTTCTGTGCGTCAAACTATTTCCTTCGTTTGACATTATTCTTCACCCATTGGTGTTGTACTGGCTCTTGTCGTACTATTTCATTTCCCGTTTTATCTCCTCTACGTGTAACTATGTAGATGTCGTTGTTTCTTCCTTCATCCCTCACTTCTGCTAAAATGCATTGAACATTTTGGTTTTTTTGATTACTCTTTTCGTGGATCTTCCCCAATAACGTAGGACATTCTTCTGTGTCATGATTCGATGCGCGACAAGACATACAAGTTGTTGGTGGAAGTGGACATTCTCTTGCATAATGTCCTAGTTGTTGATAGTTGTGACATACTACTGGTCCTCTACCTCTTCCAAACCTTCCTCTTTCTCATCCTCCACCTCTGTAGCCATATTTATCCCCTCATGGTGCGTTATACTACGACACCTAGTTATATTGTGCGATATTGTACTGAGGTTGCGTTGTGTTGTATTATGGCTGCACAGTATTGTATGGTTGCGATGCAGTATTATACTGTGGTTGCGCAGTGTTTTATGGGGTGATACTTGGTTAAAATAAGGTGTAGCTTTCCTGGTCATCATTTTTACATGCACCGTATATGCATATGATGTCCTTTCTCTCATCAACTCCATGGTTCTACAGTCTTTGTCATCATGGCCTACTAGCTTCAAAAAATTGCAATATGAACTCTTTGGGATTGTCTGGTACTTCTGCATCATTGGGAAGTGATATGGATCCTGGCCCTGTTTCTTACAGATTTTGCACTATATTCCTACTACTGGTAACAGATTTGGCATTCTTACTTCCATATACTGTGTGAATGTTGGAAATTCATTCTTATGGTGTCCTTCTATCTTGCATGTGGTACACCAAACAACTTCTCGTTTGTCCTTACTTTTGTTCTGGTTCAGCTGGAACATTAAGTTTTTCACGTCCTCCTTCATCTCTCTAATGGATGGATCAGGTCTTCTGATATTGGTTTTCTTCTATCTCCAGGGCTTCTTGCAGAGCCTTTTCCTGTGTCTGAAACTTCTATTGTCGCACTGGATATTTTAAGTGTAGTAAGGGTGAATTGACGAACAATTTATTGTGTTGCATATCTGTCATGAGATATTTAAACTTTCCTTTCAGTCGCTTGAATCTATGGTCAATCTCCCATACATATTCTCCTGGTTTCTGTCTAATTTCTATCATCTCGTTCATGTACTGGTCCTCTGAACTTGGATTTTGAAACTCATTTATCAGTAACTTCTTGATATCCACAATCATTCTAGTTGTCCCTGGTGGATATTTTGTGGCTAAAATCATATACCAATATAGTGCATGATCCCTTAGTGTGATATATAGTTGTGCAAGTTTAGTGTCCTTGTCTATGATTTGTTTTGCTTCCCATATCTTCTCATAGATAAACAAGTGCTTCTCTGGGTCCTCCACTACTTCTCCTTTGAATTATGGTAACCTAATGGTGGGATCATTTCATGCCACCCTGAATGTTGAACTATGGCCTCCGCGCAATGTATATACCTGACTAATGCTTCTTGAACTAGCTCCCCAAGTTGTTGTACCTTGTGTAGATGTACTTCCTATTGGATTCCTTCTTGAGAAATTTGGTTGTCTAAACGGTGGTGTTCTTTTTGGTGTGTTAGTCGCACATGGGTTTATGGGTTCCAAACTGACATTAATATGGATAATATTGTTGCCTTATATTCCCACTTCTGGACCTCTCGCCTTTATCTCATATGTTGCATGCATGATTTCCTCAATATTCTCCACAACCCGAAGATCCTCTACCTCCTCTTTATCACTTGCCAATATTTCCCTCGTGGCTACAACTCTCTTCTTGGTGTTCACCTTGTATTGGTAGGGTACTCCACTGCGCATATTTCCATATGTTTCCATGATTAGCTTGATATGGTCGTCGTCCATCATGATTGGGTTCAAGGCTTCCTCCTTTCCTTTATCTCCTTCCATTTCTTATTTTCTTGTTAGTTCTCCCCCCCTTCCCCCATGCACGCAGAGAAGTTTAGTTGTCTCACTCCATTGTCATTACACCTTCGTTATAGAGAAATATCTTAAAATAAGTATACAATGATCTAATATACCTTCCTTTATGCCCGCATAGAAACTCTTTCTCTACTGTGTTGTACAAATTCATTGTATCTACTACAAATTTCATTATAAATCCTACTACAATACTGTCGAGCCAAAAATCTACTACACGGGTGAATTTGTTATTCACCTATTGTAGCTACGTGATATGAACTAAGGTCCACTCTAAATTTCAGATCTTATTTGTTGCATGGTTATCCTTCGACCTCAATATCCACTACTACAACAAGTGTGGAAAATCACAGAAAAACACTTCATGCAGATTAGTAAACACATACTTTTAAAGATATTTGTCCGATGTTACTCTAGGGTTTCTGTTATCTTTTTGCACAAACTCTAGCTCCTTTGTCTTCAACCAACTTTCGATATCTTATGTTGTGGGATTCCATGGTCTCAACATCCTTTCTAGAGGCACATTCTTCTCACCTTCTTTTCATCCGATTCAGTATTCTTTTGACCTGTCTCCCACAAATCTTACCTTCTTTTAACAAATATTCAACATATCACATCCACTCAATCCTATGTTTTTCCAACCAGCAACGAAACCATTTGTTGGTTGGTTATCTGAGTTATACTTTTAACATGATTGACCCAAGTTCAGGTCTACTAGGGATCCAAAAAATCCAATAAAACTATCGGCCCTCCTCGTAAACCAGAAGGTAACACAATACACAGGGTGCATTGTGCAGTCTCACCCTAGATAGTATTAATGGGTGACTGTAATACTCAAGTGCTTGTAGTCCAGGGCTGAATGTAGATATGTGAAGTGCGTGTTGGGAGTTATATTTAATTACTAAAGCAATATATTGGCATTCTCATTCACGCATGTAATGTAATTGGATCCATTCATTCATTCATAAATAATTCTAACATCTACTCATAGACAGTCAAAGAGACACAAGCAATTAATCACATAACACATTTTTTACCATGGTTCACCCCTTCATGGGATACATCCATAAATATATGGCTCTCAATATCTTCTATTATCGTAGTTCCAAAACTATGACACCACACGCTTTTGGTGACGACCTCCCCCTTCTCTCTCCTACCAAAGAGGGGCCATCACAACCTCCTGGTATAGGATCGTTCAAGTAATTGAACCGAATGGTTCGTTGGGCTCCTGATGGAATCGATTTAACTTGACACAAGCCCTTTTTACTCCCTTGTGACCCACTATGTGGCACCTGTGGACCCTCTCCTTGCAATTTTAACTCTTGTGCCAATCCTGCTAGATCTCAAGGCTAGACTTCCTCATTGATGTGACCATGGAATATGACTGTGGGCCAACTCCCTTCGCGACCCCGCACTTTGGGAATTTTTTGAGTGACTTACTCCTCCTTCCCAATTTCTGAATCGGTGAATGCTTCGGGACCAAATCTATGGTCCACGCACTTCACGCGATCAACAACTGTGATTGAATAATGAGTTCAGACTTTGTGAGTCCTATTTCCTCTCCACTCTGCTTCTTTCGATCATGAATTAGTGATGCACTAATAATTTTCCACGTGTCCTTCTAGATCTAATGGCTTGGATTTGAAATCTCTCTTCACGACGTCATAAAGATCCTTGTTCGCTCCTACATACCTTCCAAAGTTCCTTCTCCCAAACCTCTTGATCTTTTTCCACCTATCTCCTCCTTGACAATGGGTGAATTCTCCAACTTCAAGACTTTGGCAAGTCCTCAAATCCTTTGGACACTTAGAGAAATTTCACCTTTTGAGACATAGGCTATTCTTGAAGGCTTTCTACACTCGCGGAAATTTGTGCAACTATCCTACGATTTTTCTTAGCTTGAAAACCACCAATGTTCCAAGTTCCTCTGTGAATTTCTTCTTCCCTCTTGATAGTTTCTGGCCATTCCTCCTGAGCTTATAAGGTGAAATATAGACACCTTAAGCGCACTCCTTACACTTGGCTAAGTTCTTTAACAGCTTTGCCTTCGACCTTATAGAAAGGTTTAAGGCATCTCCCTTCCTTTGTTGTTGCACTTCTTGCAAAGCCTTCCTTCACCAGAATGTTCATCAATTATGGGATTCTTCAAAACCTTCCGCCATGTTTCTCCTCCGAATGCTCATGCAAGCTTGATGCCCTCCTAGCAGAGTATTCCAGAGTGTTCAGTAACTTTAGGCTTCGCTTCTCTCCACACAGTATTTATTTTCAAGGGACTTAACCGCCTTGAAATTTCTCCCTGAGTCTATAAATTAATCTGTTATTCCCTCCTAGCAACTTATTTTCTCACTCCACTAAGTTCAGACACACACTCCTTGCATCAACTTACAAAATTTCCAATATCTGTCGCACAATCCTTGAACTTATCCTAGAGAACCAGACTTAAATTAACACACCCTCAGATAGAATAAAATATCTCTATCCCCACAGACGATTTATAACATTCATCTACAATTCACAGACATGTAAAACACATTCAAAACACAACATCAATTGAACATAAATGTAAAATAGGAAAAATTGTCATTTTCTATTAATGGTGGAATGCCAAATTACAATGGTGGAGTCTGAGCTAGAATTGATTCTCTACTCCCTATATTTTGAACCCCCTTATTGTCTAACCTCTACTTTTTTTACAATACAAATATTTATACAAGAGGGGCTCTATGAGCTTCCCTCGAAATCTACATTGGTGGTGTCAAATCACCAACTCTAATGCCTATCAAAAGGGAAAATTACAATGATGGCTATCTACTCTAATTTTGACGCAGATCCATTTCATCATTAGCCTATTAATGACGACCTTATCTCTAGTTTGTGGGAAAGAACAATTTTACTCCTTCCATGTTGTATTTAATTAATGCCTGGATTGCGTCTTGGATTCTTGAGGAAAAAATGAGAAGGAGACACCTCTCCTTCCTTGAATGCGCACCATGTGTGTTAATCAACTGGCACATGCTAAGGTGGAGCGATGCTTCTGCATCATACTTCACAATGACAAAAATCATGAGCTCTTGCTCATGAGCTTTCCAAAGTGTGTGAAATCCACCTGGATCCCAAAAATTCTCTTAGAGTTTTCTCTCGGCTCCACTGGTCTGTTGCTTCTGCTCCTGTATCTTCCCTGCTGCTCGTGGAGGTTTCCTTTCATCTAGATTCCTCATGATGAATGATTTTGTTTCTTACGTCGACATCATCTCCCTGATCTCCTCGATCATCTTGTCCAGTTGCTCCCCTAGCTAGTTGTTCTGTTGCAGACTAGCTCATTACACTCGCTCCTTGTAAAAGGTTAAATCACATTGACGTCCCAAGATATCTTATTCCTTTGTGGCCTTATCTTTCCATTCTGTTGCAGTTTTCACTCCTGCAAGATCCCTATCACTGAACTTCTATGCAACTACCACTTCTCCTGACATATTCTCTCCTACCATTCCTTTGACTTTCTCCCTTTCAACTCCCTCTAGTTGTGACTCGTGCTTGTGTATCTCCTCTAGCATGGAAATTTTTGGGTAGCCACCTTCTGGTTCTGGATTTCCCAACCAATCGTCAAGTGCCTTTAACTCCAATTCCCACTGAGTCAATAACTCAACTAGGTGTTCTCATGTTGGGACATGCATCAGTATATGTTCCTTTTCTTCCATGAAAATCTCATCTTTCTATCTTTATGTCGCATATGTAACATCTGTGCTAGTCTTTCCTCGGCCTCTTTGTAGGAATATCTCAACTCCTCCAATGATTAGAACAATCCTCTGATCCTCCTTCTCTGTGACAAAATTTTGGAACTTATCATCATCTTCATTCACATGACTCATAGTTCCACATGAATCTCCATATGAGTGAGGTCTCTCCCTTGCCTCCTCTTCATCTATAAATGAACTCTCAACTGAGCTCATATCTTGTCCCTTTCCCACCTAGAAATCTAGGATGTCTCTTCTAACCACCTGGCATTTTATAAGATCCATTGTTCTTCTCTAATTACCCACCTGACAACCTATGAGATTCTTGCCAGATCTCTTTCCATTATGATTGAGGTTTTCAGCATGCCTGAACCACCTCCCTAACATATGTTGTTTCCTCCTGGCCATCAACCTTTGAACATGCCATCTGGCTGTCCTCTTCAAAGTCCATTCATACCTTCAGTGTACCTTTGACTCTTGTTGCATCTTGAATTCAATATTCTCCATCTATGCTTGGATTTCACTGAGCTCCTTGTCCATCTCCGCCCTACTCTTTTGTGGGTAGACTCCTCCTCGACCAGGTTTGTGACCATCAATGGCCACCTTGACCTTCTACCTACCCTCTTGTTAAGTCTATTGCTTACTCTACAACTCATATCATATTCAACTTCTCCTTCGCCTAAAATCTACAAACGAAAATTTGCTCTGATACCACTTGGTATTAGACTATCTCTTTCACCTCCCTTCTCCCACACTTTGAAAATGAAATCAAGCTTTGATATCCATGTCTCCTTTTGTTATCAGTCCAATTGTTAAGTGTGGACACAAATCAATCCCCCTAGCTTCATTATGAAACTAGAACAAAACAAGACAATATACTACTCTTTCCTTAGATTTCAATTATCAAATGAGAAATGGATCTAGAACATACCTTTTAAATATCGAAGATCCGACTTCGCCAATGCAATCCAAGCTTCGTCACAAGGCTTATGGAGAAATATATGAAAAATAACACAATCCAATGAAGATAAGAATAACATATTCTATTTGATATGAAACTATGTACATGATCAAGGAATCATACAATATGAATAAAATACATTCATATAGGAAATATAAGTATATTTGTATTAAATAATGTGGAAGAACGATACAATTAGATGCCTTGATGTTCTCAAGTTCCTTCCAACAGTTCCTTTCTTCCCACACACTTCTAATCCATGTATTCTGAGACTGTAGATCTGATAGCTACTCACAATCTATCTTGACAAAGAAAATATCAAAGCCAATATACAAGCTCCAAAGACTTCAAGCTACAAAACCCAAGCTAACATTCTCCATGAGAGCTCCTCTCCTTTTATAAGTTAAATAGGATAAGGTGAGGAGGTTAGGATGATCCCACTAAATCATGAAAGTGATTAAGATCCAAACCATTCAGAGGCCACCTCACCATAGAATCTTATCCTTCTAGAAGCATCGTGAAGATGCTCATTTTTCCCACATACAAAAATCGTCGCACCCTAGCTATAGGACAACCTGCGGAAATGTCACAGTCTAGATTTAGAGCAGGGTGTGGTGATTAGGCATCGTCACACCCTGCATATAGTGCAACCTACAACGATCTTCCTTATAGGGTTTTTACAAATGAAAATACAATTTCTTCTCTCAAGCAAAGTTCTTCTCCCTTCTTTCTTCAGTAATTTGTTCCATCGATCCTTCTAAAGACAAATTATATGTTTACATCATTAATGGTCATAAGGATGAATAAAATAATGTGTAACTCAGAGCCCCCCAAAGTATGAAGTTAGAACCAAGTGATAGCTGAAATACTTTGTCGAGTGTGTGTAGGGAACAAGGAACATGTCATTCGGAAACCTGCCAACAAACAAAGAAATACAGTACAATAATACATCATCACTAAGGTAGGAATTCCCATACTTAGAATACAAATGAATCAAAGCATAAATGCCTACATGCAAATATCCATGTCAAGTAAGAAAGGTCATGGCCACCAAACATACACTGTGGATCCATGCCAATATGACTCAAATTTGAACATAGCCACCAAAAATACACCTTGGACCTATGTGTTAAATACTCAAAATTGAACATAGCCATGAGAGATACACTATGGATCTATGCAACAGTACAATAGGAATATACTCCAACACAACTTGAATCTATCAAAAAAGATCCAGGGTCTTCATATCCACCACTCTATAGTACGAATCTAACCATGCAAATACATGTGTTGAAGTCGAACATGGTATAAACCACTTGATTATTGGTAATTAAGGAATATCGTTAACAAGTGCACGGGAAATCAACATAATGTTAATGACTCCCATGGTACTCTAGTACAATCCAACAAATGTGAATTAATGAGCTGAAGTCGAACACTCGGCGGAATCTCCCAATCAGGGGTCAATAATGAAAACCCACTGTCGAAAGCGAGGAAACCTACCATTTAGGCATACAAGTTCCAAAGTACCAATTATATTCTAAGTCTAATTCTTGGATAATGAGTTGAAGTCGACAGGAAAAGACTCATCACAGGAGGGCCTTAATGTATCCCCCATCAATGACACAAAATGGGTAAAAATATTTGAGGTAGACCAGAGTAACAAGTGATTTAGGACTAACTCAGGGATGGTCAGTGTAATATAAGGCTTAAGGACTTCAGAAATGGCCGATGCAATAGACTGATTTCTAGGTTGAACTTATTTTTGAACATATTGAAGACACAACAACTGTCTCATAAACACTAACTCAACAACATGGATCACAAACCAATTTTTAATCTTATAAAGGAGTATGATCAAGAGACAAGCGGATTTTCCAACCAAGAAAAAAATCAAGTGAAAGGGTGTCATGTTCAGAAGGGACTCTCCGATAGAATATAGGTTTAGACACATTTGTTTCCCAATTTTTCCCCCACCATTTCTGGCGAGTACCTCTTTATTTTTACGCAAGCTTAAGGAGGATAACATATCCTTGTTGATGTAAGCTCATCCTTCAGATGAGTCCCTTGGATTATTTTTAACAAACCCTAGGAAGGAGTGGTTCGGTTCCATATGGGCCTTTCGATGCTTTTTTAACCTGTCCAAGGAAAGAAAAATCAGGGGTTTTCATGTTTAGAGAGTCAGAAAAACACTTAAAGAAAACTCCCAAATGTCCTTTTTCATAAAGTAGACTAATGAGACCGAAAAAGAGATAATCCTCTGCTTAACAGGCATTTTCTTCAAATAATTTAACAAGCGTGAAAATAAAAAGATCACTCAACAATCTTTTCATGTTTAGAGAGTTTGAAAAGAGCTTAAAGGGAACTCTAGTGGGTTCCTTTTTCATATAACCTTTACGAGTCCCAAAAAGTGATAAATGTTTACTCGGTTACATTATTAGGTATTTATGAACATAAGAAAGAACATAGACTAAGCTCGATAGATTATTCTCATGTATTTACGAGCATGAGAAAGAAGAAAGACTAAGCTCGGTAACTTATTCTCATGTATTTACGATCTTGAGAAAGTACAAAAACTAAGATTGGTAACTTATTCTCATGTATTTACAATCTTGAGAAAGAAAAAAGACTAAGCTCGGGATTGTTTTCATTTTTATGCAATCTTAAAACAAAACAAAATTATGCTTGGGATAGATTTTGTTTTTACACAATCTTAAAACTAGCCAAAACTATGCTTGAACCTGGTTTCATTTTTACACAAGCTTGAACCAGAGGAAACTATGATTGAGGTAGGTGGTTTCATTTTGACACAAGCTTGAACCATAGAAAACTATTCTTGGAACTTCCCAACACAAAATCCAGGGATGGTTGTTTCTTAGCCCCCAGCTTAAGAAGCTAGTGGATTAAGTTCAACATGAAGTCCAGAGGCTGAAAGAACTGCCCCCAAAGCTTCAATTCATCCAATGATATAGGAGGATGAAAAGAAGCTTCAAATACTATACGTAACAAACTACTTGACTCAATTGAAGAGGAGGAAAAAATCTATTTTATTTTTTAATGAGCTTGACACAGAAAACAAGAACTAATCTCGTAACCTCTGTTTCATTTTTTAACGAGGTCGCCACAGAGACGCAAAAAACTATTCTCGTAGATGGTTTAATTTTTTAACGATCTTGAAATTAGAAAATCATGCTCAAACTATTCCTGATCATGGCTTCCAAGAGGACCATGCTCCAGAAGGACACCATGTCAAGGGACAAAATTCGGTCATGGCTTCCAAGAGATCTTCAGTTGACAGAAGAAACACACTCTAGAAGGAACACATGTCAAGGGCCGCAATAGGGGTAAGGAGATCAAGCTCTAAAATCCCTATTGAAGATATCACCATGTCAACTACCAGATCTAAGTGATAAGACACTAAGCTTATAGCAAGAGGCTCATCTTCATCGGCAGCTGAATACATGGGAGACAACGCCACATAATTGACCTATGGCAAGGGTGAAACCGTCTGCATATACAAACCATTTAGAGAAATCATTGAGTTAGGAACAATGAACGAAAATTGATTAATAGTCACAACTCTACCATCCTGCGGAAAAGACATCACATGAAAAAGAGAGGACATAATAGTTTTTATAGCATAGACATAATCTCGTCTAAGGAGTAAATCGAAATCCAAGGGGTCTTGGACTACCATGATGTCAACAATGACAATTTTCCCTCCCAGAGTTATAGGAAACTGAGGAAGGACCCCTAAAGGGTGATTGGTTCTTCTGTTAAAAGCTAACAAACTCTGTGTAATAGACATAAGCTCAGGATAACCCAAAGCTTGCCAAGCAATAGAGGACACAATAATAATGGACAAACCTTCGTCTATGTAGGGGCTGAATAGACTTAATGTCAAATAATTACATAAATTGTAACAATATTGATTTCAAAAAATTCACTAATTTATTTTAATTGAGAAAAATAGTAAAATTCAAATATTCCTTTAATTGAGCACATTCGCATATAAATTTATCAACAAATAATAAAATTTTATAGCAAAATAAAACAAATACACAATTTAAATTACCTGGGTCTGATGCTAATTCGCCTTGCTACCTTGTTGTTGCCTTCCCGTTGCCTAATGCACTGACCAACACTACCCAAACCTACTATCCTCCCTGCCAACTAGGACAACTACCTAGCTCTAGGATATCATATGGATATCCTGGCCCCCGTGCCCAAAACCTCCAACAAATTGGTGCCTGTATTGATCCAATCCGACTCCAAAACTCAACTCCCCCCCTCTACAAATCTACGAGAGCCCCAGAAAACAATCCCCAATCTTCCGTAGAATGATCCCCTTCGTAAACCTCCTTCCCCTCCATATCCTTCCTTCACTGCCTCTTGCATTTATTTCCTTATCCACCCATTTATTACGTTATCCTCTCATAATTAATATCTTACCCCTTTTAATTAATATCTTATCCCTTTCCGTGTACGTAACTTTTTTTTAATTTAAACAATATAACTTATTATCCCTTTTAAATTTAATACCCAAGTTATTGAATATAACAGGTAGTTAATTAATTAATTAATTAATCAAATTGCAACCATTAATTAATTAATAATTATTTAATTAGTATCATTATACCAATCTTGTTTAATTAATASCACATTAAGACAATTAATCCCCTAATTAATTTTTACTTAATAATCCTTAAACATTTATTCAACTAAGGTTGTTACATACACCCACCCTTCAGGAAACTTCGTCCCGAAGTTAAGGTGTCTTATGGTACAAAGGAAAAGAAACCTGGTTCAGATATTCATAACAATTAACCTACATTATCAATAAGTAAGTCAAGAAAACTCATGCATACTAGTGTATATGTACAAGAAATGCATGTGTAGCTAGTACATACAAGTCTCGTGCATGTACTAATAATCAAAACTATCATCCTTTAGTAGTTTATGTATCATCCAATCTAGTCAGCAAGACTAGTCTTTTATAAAAGACAACAACCAGTCAATTGTTTGATAAATTCCTTAATTACAATTATCCGTTTCAACAATTTTATTTAGACAACTGTGTTTTAGTTACGAAATTATGAATATTCATGTATACTCAATTCTCTTTTTTTTTGAAGGGAAAACATTAAATTCCACCACCAGACAGATCTCCATACCTTCTCAACTATTACTACTCATCCTTCCTCCCTAACCTACTTCCATCTCCCTTCCTATCCTTCCTCCACTAGACTATCTTGGAGCATCAACTATATTGACCTAACTCCAAATAGAACCCGTAAGTGGAAGTGTCACTATCTTGACCAAACTTCCCTAGCAGGCATCTGACAGTCATCACCACACGTCTTGGGGAGTGTGAACTAACACCGTCATCCAATGACTTCAGGTTTCAGAGGATACACGATGGGAAATGCCTCCACCCCTCCTAATAGGACTAGGGTCCACACCCTACAATGGAATACACAGTGGCACAATGTTGCTGGAGGTTTCTTCACCGTTTATTCTGTTTTGGGCAATGTCATCACCTGAAATCATGCACTATTCCACATATCATAGCAATGCATCCAAACCAATATAAATTTCACATACAATATTCATACCATAATGTTTCTCGGTTAGTGGTCCTGATATCCACTTTCATCATCATTATTCCTTGGTTATTTCATAGCCCATAACCTGCAGATTAGTCTGTAACACAAACTCATACATTTCTATGCATTATCATCATGTAATTTCATACTATCATCGTTTCAATTTGGTATCCCTGTACTGATAAATTAACATCAAAGTTTTCCAATTAGAGATAGATCTCATAATATCCCATAATTCAATTTTGACATCTATTCATAAGATTATCATTTACCCAAAATAGATTACATCATATCCAACATCATCCTAATAGCATTTAAACATTCGTTAAATTCACATTCTCATAATATGTCACATCATATACATCATCATCAATAACATTTAAACATTCGTAAAATTTACATTCACATAATAGATCACATTACATACATCATCATCAATAACATTTAAACATTCGTAAAAGTTCATACATTTAAAGTTTAGGTGTATCACTTAATAGTTTCACTGTGACTAGAAAATAAGGTATATAGGCCTCAGGTAATCCTGGTTGTCTAAGTCAAAAGGTGGTGTTACATACACCCAACCTTCGAGAAACATGTTCTCGAGGTGGTCAAAAAAGTGAGGGATAGTCTCGTCGTAATGTCTCAGCATCTTCCCAAGTAGCAGATCCTGGACTATACTTGTCCCACTGGACCTTAACTTGGTCTACTAGACGTTTCCTCAGATGTCAGACTCTATTGTCTAATATGCGTAATGGTTGTACCGTGAGGATTCCCACATCCGATACCTGCAATTCCTTCCAATTTATTTTATGTGATTCATCAACAACATAATGACGTAAAACAGATACATGAAATACATTATGAGTTTTATGCAAGTGGGGTGGCAGTACGAGACGATAGGCAAAGGGTCCAATTTTCTCTTGGATCCTGAATGGTCCTATAAATCGAGGTGACAACTTTTTCCCCTTCCCGAACCATATGGTACTCTTATTAGGCCTGATACGAATGAAAACCTGGTCTCCCACTTCATAACTTCGGTTGGTCCTGTGTGCATCTGCATAGCTTTTCTGCCTATCCTATGCTTCCTTTAGTCTCTGCCTAATCTGAATCACCCGTTCCTCCATTTCTTGAATCAATTCTGGCCCAATTGTTACTCGGTCTTCTAGTCTATCCCAACTCAATGGCGTTCTACATGGCCTCCCATACAAATATTCATAGGGTGGCACTCCAATGGAGCTATGATAACTGTTATTGTAGGAAAAATCTACCAAAGGTAGGTACTTCTCCCACTGGGTTTGATTATCCATTACATACATCCTAAGCATGTCTTCCATGAATTGATTTACTCTCTCAGTTTGACCATCTGTTTCAGGATGATAAGTTTTTCTTAAGTTCAACTAAGTCCCCAATGCTGACTGTAGACTTGTCCAAAACCTAGAAGTGAATCTGGAGTCCCTATCTGAGATGATCTTCTTAGGTATCCCATGCAAACGGATAACCTTGCTTACAAACACACGTGCGACATCAGTGACATCGTAAGTGTATCTAACCAGAATAAAATGAGCACTCTTGGTTAACTTATCCACTATCACAAGAATGGCATTGTGTCTATGAGATGTTAGCGGCAACCCCACAACAAAATCCATAGAGATGACTTCCCACTTGGACATAGGAACATCATGTGGTTGTAGGAGGCCTGCCGGGTGATGGTGGTTGGATTTCACTTGTTGACACTCCAGGCATTTGGCGACGAAATGGACTACATCGCGCTTCATGCCAACCCAGAAGAAGAGCTTCCTCATATCTGCGTACATCTTCTTCACACCCGGATGCGCACAATAAAGAGCTCTATGGGCTTCCTTCAGTATGATTCTTTGAATATCCCCATTCTCAGGGATGTACATCCTTCCTCGATATCTTAAAAGTCCATCTGTTTCCAGACTATATCCTTCGTACTTTAGATCTAACTGCCTCCTGCTCTGGAGGTTTGAAGTAACCTTTAAATACCAACTGTCTCGTTGGAGTTGTGTCAACACATGTTCCCTCAGATTGACCTTTAAGGTTACCAAGGAGAAGATACGTGGTCTCCTACTCAAGGCATCTGCGACCACATTTTCCTTTCCCTTGATGTATGAAATACCAAAATAATACTCACTCATAAACTCACTCCATCGCCTTTTCCTGGCATTCAGATCTCTTTGAGTGAAGAGATGTTTTAAACTTTTATGGTCCATTTTGAGCTCAAAGTTTCTCCCAACAAGATAGTGCCTCCAAAGTCTCAGAGCTAGCATTACATCTTCCAACTCTAAATCATGAGTCACGTATAACTCTTTGTGCTTCTTCAACTTCCATGACGCATAAGCTATCACTCCTCCATCCTACATTAGCACGGCCCCTAACCCTTGATTCGAGGCATCCGTACAAACTGTGAAGGCCTTTTCCATATCTGACACTCGTAGAATTGGCGCACTAGTTAGTAAACTCTTAAGCTCAATGAATGAACTATCAGATTATTCTATCTAATCATACCTGACCCCCTTGCGTTGCAAGGTGGTGATGGGTTTGGATATTTTTGAGAATCCTTCTACAAATCTCCAGTAATAACCTGCTAGCCCCATGAAGCTTCTCACCTCATGGGCATTTTTCGGCACTGGCCACTCCATAATGACCTTTTTCCTTTTCTGGGTCCACAAAGATTCCATCACCATAAATGATATGACCTAAATAGTGGATCTCTTTCTAGAAGAAGGAACACTTTGACAGCTTCCCATACAATTTGTTCTCTCTAAGCCAGGACAACACTATTCGCAAGTGTTCCTCATGTTCTCTTTCATTCTTGGAATAGATGAGGACGTCATCTAGAAAAACTTGTACAAATCGATCTAAGTACTTCTGGAATACACCGCTCATGAGGCTCTTGAATACTGCTGGCGCATTGGTTAATCTGAAAGGTACTACAAGGAACTCGTAATGTCCAAACCGAGTTCAAAAGGAAGTTTTTGGGATATCACCTTCCTTAATCCTTAAGTGATGATACCCTGATCACAAATCAATCTTTGAGAATACAGCTTCTCCTTTCATATGATCGAAAAGGTCATCTATTCGCGACATTGGGTACCTATTTTTCACTATAGCATGGTTCAAGTCCCTGTAGTCTATACACAATCGTAAGGATATGTCCTTCTTCTTTACAAAAATTACCGGTGCACCCTAGGGTGAAACACCAGGCCTTATTAGCCCTAAGTCCAGTAACTCTTTCAACTTCATTTGCAGTTCACAAAGTTGCGTCACTGTCATCTGATACAGAGTCTTGGAGATTGGTTCTACACCAGGTTTTATCTCAATAGTAAAATCAAGCTCCCTCTCAGGAGGTAACCCTGGTAACTCGTTCAGAAAAACATCCTGAAATTCTGACAATACCGGGTACTGATCCGATGAGGGTACCTTCCTTTCATTCACTGCTTCCACTACATACAATCGACACCCTTGTCTCAAGCATCGCTTAAACTTCATAGTTGATATAAAGCATAATGACACTTTTCTCTTTACACCCTAGATCTCTACTGGTCTTCCTTCATCATTGACACAAACCACCCTCTTTGCGAAACAATCTACCAAAACTCGATGAGCTTCTAACCAATCCATTCCAATGATTAGGTCATATGCCTCGAGAGCAGTGACGTATACCTTTAACATGGTAGTACACACTCCCAGGTATACTATACAATTATCGACACTAGGTCCTACTGCTTGCTTTTCCCCTGAAGCCATCTCGACTTGTTTAAAGTCATCATGCTCATAAGCTTCCAACCCACTCTTTTCTAATGTAGATGGTGAAATGAAACTATCTATCGCACCAGAATCAAACAAAATCTTAACATTGATATGATTTAGCGTACCTGATGACTCCACCACCATGGATTGATGTTCAGCCTGACGATTATTAACCGCTGGGTAAATCTGGTGGCTGCTACTTGCTCTCCCCATCAGTGCCTTTCCTTCTCTATGCACGAACCCTGATTGTAACTCTGGGCATTAACGTTGGTAATGGGGTCCTCCGCACCCCCAACAGGTAACATGAGATTGAACCTGTGCATTGTTATGTGACTGTCTCTGAAATGAGTTCCTTCCCCTGGAACCCCTTCCCCTACTAGTTGTTCCCTGAGATGGTAGTGGACCTGTCTGCGTTGTTGGCGATGAACGAGATGCTGCACTCGCTACCATTGAAATCCGTGCAGTTAATTTCCTTGGAGTGACTTTGTTACCATATGGTAGTGGCCTTGAGCCCCCTCCCCTAGGAAATGTCCTCGGGGCCTTCCCTACAAATCCAGGACGATGTAGAAATGTTGGTCTTGTACCTCTGGTTATGTTCATGTGTTCTTCCGCATAACATGCATTTTCCACTGCCTCCATTACTGAAGACAACTTCCACATCTGCACCATATCTCTTATCTTAGGGTTCAATCCATAGACGAAGTGCTCTACCTGTTGTTGGTCATTGTCCATATACGAAACATATTTGACCAGTTCCATAAACCTGATCTCATATTCTTCTACAGTTATGTTTCCCTATACTAAGGCATGAAATTCCCCTACCTGTTGTTCCTCGTAGTACGCTGGTAGATATTTCCTTCGAAACCTCTCCTCGAAAAGTTCCCAAGATACTATGTCTGGGGTAAGGTGCAGTTGTCTTTCCAGGTTTCCTCACGAGTTCAAGGCACTGTATATTAACCGAAAAATGGAGATCTTTGACTTTGATTTGGACGCATAGCCCCTTAAGGCAAAACACCTTGTCATGCCTTCCAACCATGCTTTCGCGCCTTCACTGGCGCGACCCCCGACAAACTCTGAAAGTTTGATCTTCTGCAATTCTCGCGTGATGTCTTCAGGTGGAGTTCCTCCCTCTAAATCCCTTGATGCTTATGGATTACCCATTCCAGATGGTGGGGGTTCCACTTCATTCCTTGCCGATTGTCGCCCCTTTAAAGTCTCATTAATGACTTCCAATGAGTGCAGTATGAGGGTTAGTTCGGGTGATGGTGGTGGTGGCACTGGCGGTGTTGGCGATGCTTGCGACGATGTTTCCCTGCTTCGACTCCTTTGAGTCTTGACCATCCTGTATGCTTTAACCTACATCACCCCAAAGTTGTTAGGGTGAGTTCAAGGACGTTTCAAATTGGTGCCACTCAAACTAGAAACAGGGTTAGGCGTAAGTTTTCTTTACTTGTCTGTAAACATAAATTACTCCTTTAGGGGATTGGCTAGGTTAGGGTTAGGATTAAGCGTCTAAGCTTGATTTCTTTGCCCCTATGAAAAAAAAAACTATTGGTTCCCTTGCCCTGTAGATACGCTAGCCTTGTGCCATAGTCGCCAATTCCTATGCTTACTCTCCTAGTGCATATGCCGCCTCCTTCCCGCTTGTCCTAGTCTAAGCCCTTGTAACAACCCTTAATTATTAAGATGATTAATTTAATAATATAATCCTAAAAAGATTAGCTAAACTATATTTATGTCTTAAAATAACAATTCTAATTGATTATTATTAAAATAGTTGTTTATCATGGTTAATGATTAATTTGATTATTAATTAATTAATTAATTAATAAAGTATTAAATAAGAGGTGGATAATAAAATATAATGTTTAAAATTGAGTTGCGTATCCCACAAGGGATAACGTATTCAATACATTAGGATAAGTAATAAAGGAGGAATAAGGGTATTAATGGCGGGGGGATAAGGTGTAATAAAGCAGTTAGGTAGGAGTTAATGTAGGGAAGGCGGTGAAGGAGGAATAAGGGGGGGGAAAGGAGTTGAGAGGGCATTCATGCTACGAGAGGGGAGAAGGGATTTTAGGAGAGATCTGAGTATTGGACAGAGGGAGGAATTTACAGTGCACCAGGGGGTTGCTGGAGGTTTTGGGCTCGGAGGGCTAGGATATCCGTTGATATCCTAGGGCTAGAAGCTATCTAGTCGGCAGGGATGTTGGTTTTGGGTGGTTTCCTAAAGAAGCAAGCTAAGGAAGCAAGCTGCGGATAGCATCAGAGTTAAGGTACTTCTTTAAAATTCATGCATTGATTGTATAAAAGTTTGTTATTAAATTTATTACTTGAAATATTAGATTGCGAATGTGCTAGATTAAATCATTTTTAAATTTTACTGTAGTGTTGTAATTTAATGGTTGCTTAAATTAATTTAGAGCCATTACAATTGGTATCAGAGCCCTGGTTCAAATCTGGAACCGAGGGCCTAAATAAGGGGTAGTTTTGTTTGTACATTTAGTTTTTATTTGTACACTCTCTTGAGAAAAACTCCAGCCACGCTTAACTCCTGTAAACAAAACAAGAGAAATGGCATTAGACCGTAAATAGAATATTAAGAAAATGATAAAAATGGTAAATAAATAGAATAAAATAAAAATAAAAAATAATAATAAAAAAAAGAGCAAGAAGAAATAGAGACAATGTGTAGGAATTGCACAAGGAAAGAGGAACAAACAAGGCCAGTGAGTACTCGACACATAATCACTCAATGTCTACGCTGTTGAAAAAAAAACAAAAACAATAGAACCATGTTGAATCGAAGGATTTCCCATCATCATTTCATAAAATTGAAGGAGTTATATATAAAAAAAAAAAGAGAAAAACCCAATAGACATTTAATTGGAAATTGTGATTTAGGTAGGGATAACAAGATCAATTTTAGCTGCGCTGTTATTCTTGGGATAAATATTCAAAGGCAATAAGGAGGTTTGCACTAAAGAATTTGAGAAGTTGTCAGTGTAAACGGAAACACTTTTAAAAGTGCCACTGGATATTTCCACCAGCCCATGAATGACAAATTTGAGGGAAAATGCTAAGAATTTAGCGCTGGCACACTTTAATAATGCATGCAGGACATCTGTACAAACCTTAAATGAAACAGTTACACCATCTAAAATGCATGTCATATCAATAATCTCTCTAAGTGTTAGCCATATCTAAATCTACGTTAGTTGGTCTATTTCCCAGTGCTGGCCTTCCATCCAAAGAACAAGCAAATTACTCCTTTCACTTCTTCTGATTCCGAAACTAGATGATCAGACTCTCCTTATGCAACTTGGTGTAAGGGATTTCAATCATGTGCTCGCTCCACAGTTCTGATCTTGACTCTGCATAGCTTGTCTTCTGGGTCAATATTTGAACCCGATTCTTTCTTGTCACTCCAAATTGTCTCTTACCCCCGACCTTTTATTCAAAACCTATTTCTACGCATGGATAGTAACAACACCCCGCAGGAGCATCTACCATTTTACAGGCGTTTCGCTCGTATTTTGCTCTTAGTTTCCACAGTCAGTTATACCATCTAAATAGCATGTCATATCAATAATCTCTCTAATTTTCACAATTCTGTTACTGATCAACATAGTGACCATATATAGATAAGGCCCAAGTGGCAACTACGAGAAAAATTTATATCAAGACGACATGATAGTTTGAAAACTGCGTGGAAACATAAAATTAGGTTCTTCTCTGTGGCCTTCCAATTACTGTATCAGATTTACAATTTAAATAGTTGATTCAGTAGAACAAACAACTCACTAAAGGATATGCTATGACTATTGCAAGCTTTAATTATTAGATCCTAATGCAGTCCTTTGAGATCATTATAGACAAGACATATTCCTACAATTTAAGAACTACAGCAGAAAAGTTCAATGTAGAAATTAATGATAGAAACAATATGTCTCTATACAGAAAATTCTGAGAATGCATGATTATAAAAAAAAAAAACACTTCAGCGCTGACAATAAAATTAACTACAGTATAGAAAAGCATGCCGACTTAAAGAGTATGAAAGTGATCAGGTGTGGAGGTCCTGTTCCAAACAGGACCATAGAAAACTAATTACAATTTATAATACATCTTCTCATGAAATTTAAAAAAAAAAAAAAAAAAAGCTTCAAGTCTTTCAACACAGGAAAACCATACCTTGAAAGAAACAAAAGGAACTTGCTTCTGAATCCGAAACGTCCGGACCTTATCATGGTCAACAAGATTGAAATATATGTCCTTACCAATAAGATAGATTTTTTTTTTATCTCGGCCTAGGGTCAACCCCCCGAATATTCAACACCACAAACCAACAGCAACGCACGAGCCAACAAAACGCCAACACCAAACCCCAAAGCCCGAGCCTTGGGCTCACTCCATTTATAACTTGCACAAGTTCGTTCTGGACTCCAGAAAAAGGTTCTTACATTTGGTATAAGTACAACACCATAATTGTACCCACGCTCTGCTCGTTTACAGATCACATCTGTAATGTAGCTCGTGACACTTTTAAGAGTTTGTTTTTTCACAGCTACCTCTTCGCCTATTACTAAAATGTTGGGATGTGTCTGCAAAGCACATTCTAGTGTGATGTTTGAAGCTACACGACCCGTAAGCCTCACAAAGTGATAACACTTTCCAGTTGATCTCGCATCTACCATCACATTCCCTATCATCTCTGCATAAATCTTACAAGCTGTGTCGAACCCAAAACTTGTTGGAACTTCCTTGGACTCAAGATCACCATCAATTGTTTTTGGACAACCAATCACCTGCGTTTTTAAATTTTTTTTTATTTTTCTCTCTGAATTTTTCTGCAAGAAGACAAGCATTTGTATTTGAATCATCTCCACCAATGACAACAAAACCCTTCCTAACTCTACACCATTCCAAGGGTTTTCGAGAACTGTAATTTTCCTTGACTTCCCTGAGCTCAGAGCTCAAATATAACTCCAGTGAGAGCATCAATGCCTACAACTCGAATGGTATGAACATAATGCTTGGCTTACTCTCCTATTAACATGCGTGCAGTCGACAGAAGAATGAGAGAGCCCAAGTTGAAAATACATATTCCAAGTTGAAGAGGCAGGCCTAACAACTTATTGTGTATTATGGAGGAATTGAACCCCTACACATTCGATTTGCCTATAAAACTACGCAAATGTAGACAGGTATTCAAGATTTTGCAATTAAATTCGTCGAATTGGCGTGGCAGAGAGGTTACTTAGGTGTTTGATACTGGGGGCCGGAGGCCGAGCACGTGGGCCTCATGTAAGGACCCACGATGCCAATTCTTATGTGTATAGTATTTCACGATTAATTTTGTTATTTTTTTTTTATTATTTTTGTTATTTATATATATTTATTATTTATTATTATTTTAACTGTAATATATTAATGGTTAAAATTTTTTATTTTATTTTAAAAGAGGTTTCAAAATTTTTATTTTATTTAAATTTTAAATAAATTAAGTTAAATTAAGTAAATTAAATTAAGTTAGATTTAATTAACAAAAAAAAATATATTAATTAATTTAATTAAATTAAAATTAATTGGGCATATTAATTTTTTTTAATATTTATGTAAAACAAAAGAAAATTTATGGAGTTCATGGGAATTGAACCCTGAACCTCCTTCCACCATGAAAGCTTTAACAATGGCTTCCCTACCAACGCGCCATGCGTTGATTCATTTACAATTAATTTAACATTTAAATACTTTAACTATCATACCCAAGACCACATGCCAAACTATCAAGTGGCTTTTTAGCCATACAGGTCACATGCCAAGCGATCAAGCACCAAAGACATAAATGGAGGAGCCCACAAAGGGACGTATATGCTCAACGTGACATCTTACGAAGAACACTAACGTCGAAAGGTACATAGCGCGGGTGTACGCATATCGGCGTAAATTAATAAACATAAGGTCGAGAGTCATTTTAATCAAGTTATAAGCGTAAATTAAAAGGGCTCAGACTAGGACAAGCAGGAAGGAGGCGGCATATGCACCAGGAGCATAAGCATAGAGGCACAAGGCTAACATAGATATAGGGCAGAAAACCAATA
>ML776611.1:2277529-2309234 GCA_009831015.1 Picea engelmannii
GGTTTTCAATATGAAATCTTGTTCAATGTATTCCCTAAAAGGAATCTCCTCGACGATACCTTTCCAATGGGATATCATATGCCTAAAATGGATATCGTATGAAAAAGTTACGACCTCGGGAAGTTGATGTACTAACTTAGCCAAACGGGGCCCACTAGACATTTGGCGCTTCATCTCCTAGGGTTAGGTTTTTGGATGTTGAGGGTTTTTGACATTCCTATTTATTGTAAAAATTCCTTCAGAGCATCATTGTAATCATATTCTTTCGAATGAGCGCAATCGTCACATCTCTTCTCAGAGATAATCCACCACCATTCCAACAAGCTTGTTTCCGATGCATTTTACAGTTTCAACTTATTTTGTTATTGAATCAAAAACCAATTTTACTCTATCTATGTTATTTTGTGTTAATCACCTGTTAATAATCTGTAGTCATTTCATTCTTCTCATAAAATATGGATCAGATATTCACATCATCAACACTCTCAACAGGATTAAAAGTAACTGGTTTCTTTCGAACATGTCCAACAATGGTTGGAAGTTTGGAACCTTGCTTATATTTCTTCTTCTTAGTATTCCTTTTCTTCTTCTTCTTATCCACTGGGTTACTATCTTGAGATATTTCACTCGGCGAAGAAGATGAAATGGATGAATACCCTGCAAATGAAGAAGGTGAAGAAGATCTTACTAGTGAAGACGATGAAGGATCAACATGAGGTTGATTCTCTTGGGGTGAAGTGCTTACAACGAAAGAACTAGCTACATTCGGGATTACCTGAGTGGAAATGATCCAATTGTGAGACCTGGAAGGCTCAAAGTAGCGATGTGAGGAGGACCAATGTTTTCGTAAGAAGGAAAAACAAAAGGTTCTCCTGGAAAAGGGGTTCCTTCATTGGTCACCCCAGGAACTAACACCATAAAAAACACATAAATCCAATCTAGAGTCCACTAGGGAAAACAAATAACACACGCTAAAAATTTAGGAAGCAAAAAAACAAACAAAACCTTCTCACAATGGACACACTAGTTGGTGATGAAATCCAACGTCGTGACATAAATATAAGAAGGGACTAAGATAGAGAGGGTGAAAAGTTACATTGACTACCTACTTAATGGACTTACTCCTTGGTGCAAGCTCCCACACATAAGGCTCGTGACGAATCTGGGATTGCATTGGCGAAGTCAGATCTCCGATATTTAAAAGGTATGTTCTAGATCAATTTCTCATTTGATAATTGAAATCTAAGGAAAGAGTAGTATACTATCTTGTTTTGTTCTAGTTTCATAATGAAGCTAGGGGGATTGATTTGTGTCTAAACTTAATAATTATCCCGATAACAAAATTGGTGACTCAACCGAGGAAGAAAGATACAACTAGATGCCTTGATATTTTTAGGCTCCTTCCAATAGTTCCTTGCTTCCCACACATTTCTAATCCACATATTCCGATATCGTAGATTTGATAGCTACTAACAATCTATCTTGACAAAGCAAAGCTCAAAGCCAATATACAAGATCCAAAGAATCCAAGCTACAAAACCCAAGCTAAATTTCTCCATGAGAGCTCCTCTGTTGTTATAAGT
Source organism: Picea engelmannii (assembly GCA_009831015.1). NCBI lineage: Eukaryota > Viridiplantae > Streptophyta > Pinopsida > Pinales > Pinaceae > Picea > Picea engelmannii. The sequence goes on from ML776611.1 coordinate 2,279,113, forward strand.
TGAAGAGGATAAGGTGAGGAGGTTAGGATGATACCACTAAATCATGAAAGCGAGTAAGATCCAAACTGTTTCGAGGTCACCTCACCATAGAAGATTGTCCTTCTAGAAGGATCGAGAAGATGTTCATTTTTCCAATGTACAGAAATCATCACACGCTAGCTATAGGACAGCCTGCGGAAATGCCACAGTCTAGCTTTAGAACAATGTACAGTGATCAAGCATCTCCACACCCTGCATATAGTGCAGCCTACACCAATCTTCCTTAATAAGGTTTTTACAAAGGAAAACACGATTTATTCTCTCAGGGAAAGTTCTTCTGCTTTCCTTCTTCAAGAATTTGGGCCACTGATCCTTCTAAAGACAAAGGATAGGTTTACATCATTAACGATCATAAGGATGAAGAAAATAATGTGTAACACCTTCTCTCCACTTGAGACAAAATCAATCTTTGATATCCATGTCTCCTTCTCTCTGCTTGAGTCCAAATCAAGATCTGATACCACTTGGTGATGAGCTCTCCCTTCTCTCTCCTACCATAGAGGGGCCATTGCGACATCTCAATCTAGGATCGTTCAAGTCATTGAACCAAAAGGTTCTTCGGGATCCTAATGGAACTGATTTAACTTGACACATGCCCTTTTTACTCCCTCGACACCCACTATGTTGCACCTGCAGACCCTCTCCTTGCACTTTTAACTCTTGTGCCAACACTGCTAACTCTCAAGGCTAGACTTCCTCGTTGATGTGACCACAGAGTATAACCATGGGCCAACTCACTTCGTGATCCTGCACTTTGAGAATTTCATGGGTGACTTACTCCTTCTTCATGATTTTCGAATCGGCGAATGCTTCGGGACCACATGTATGGTCCACTCTCTTCTGATGATCAACGAATGTGATCAAATCATGAGTTCGAACTTTGCGAGTCATGTATCCTCTCAAATAATTTTCTTCTGATCGTGAATCATTGATGTGCTGATCCTTTTCCACGTGTCCTTCCAGATCCAACGACCTAGATTTGAAATCGTTCTTCGTAACTTCGTAAAGATCCTTGTTCTCTCCCACAAACCTTCCAAAGTTTCTTCTCCTGAACCTATCAATCTTTTGCCACCTATCTCCTCCTTGATGATGGATGACTTCTCTGTCTTTGGGACTTTGACAAGTCCTCAAATCCTTTTCACACTTATCACAATTTCACCTTTTGAGACTTAGGCTATTCTTGAAGGATTACTGCACTCCTTGCAGAAATCTATGCAACTCTCCCGTGACTTTCCTCGACTTGAAAACCTCCAAGGTTCCAAGTTCCTCTGCAAGTTTATCATGCCCTCCTGGCAGTTTCTCGCCCTTCCTCCCGATCTTATAAGGTGAATTCTCGACACCTTAGGTGCACTCCTTGCACTTGGTTTAGTTCTTCGACAAATTCTCCCTTGGCCTTATGGAAGGTTTAAGGCATCTCCCTTCCTTTGTCATTGCACTTCTTGCAAAGCCTTCCTTCACCAAATTGTTCAACAATTCTGGGATTCTTCAACACCTTCCATCATTTTTCTCTTGTGAGTGCTCACACAAGCTTGATTCCCTCTTGACAGAGTATTCTAGAGTGTTCAGTAACTCTTGGTTGTGCTTCTCTCCACATAGTCTTTATTTTCAAGGGACTTAACCGCCTTGAAAATTCTCCCTAAGTCTGTAAATTAATCTGGTATGCCCTCCTTGCAACTTCTCTTCTGACTCCACTGAGTTCATACACGCACTCCTTGTGTTGGCTTACAGAGTTTCCAATCTCTATCGCGCACTCCTTTCACTTAGCCTAGAGAACCAGACTTAACTTAACACACCCTCGGATAGAAAACAATATCTCTATCCGTACAGATGATTTCTAACATTCATCTACAATTCACAAACATGTAAAAGACATTCACAACACAACATCCATTGAACATAAATGTAAAATAGGAAAAACTATCAATTTCTATTAATGGTGGAATGGAAAATTACAATGGTGGAGTACAAGATAAAACTGATTCTTGGCTCTCTGATTTTTCAACCTCCTTATCGTCTAACCTCTACTTTTCTTACAATACAAAGATTTATACAAGAAGGGCTTTATGATATTCCCTCGCAAGCTACATTGGTGCTGTCAAATCACTAGCTCTAATGCCTATCGAAAGGGAAAATCACAATGATGGATATCTGCTCCAAAACGGACGCTGATCTATTTCGTCATCAACCTATTAATGGTGACCTTATCTCCAGTTTGTGCGAAAGCACGATTTTTCTCCTTCCATCTTGTCTTCAATTAATGCCTGGATCACGTCTTGGATTCTCGAGGGAAAAAATAGAGGGTCGCGCCTCTCCTTCCTTGAATGTGCACCATGCATGTTAATCAACTGGCACGTGTTGAGGTGGAGCGATGCTCTTACATCAACTTTACAACTCATTTTTAGTCGGGTCGAGATCTATTGTGAGGTATATAAGGTCACACCAGGATCCTCATCTTGTGATATAACCCTCAATATCTACCCTTTGAACCCTCTACAACTCAACAACTTACAAAATTGGGTCATATGATAAAGTATTAAAAACTAGTTACTCCTTCTCATGCAAATAACGCCCTTTCGAATCATGACTCTTCCCATAAAAACAACCTCTCTTCCTTTACTTTCCTCTTAGGTATATATATATATACATTTATGGCTCGTAAGACATTACAATGTATTACAAAAACCCTAACCCTAACAGTGTTAGGTATTCCATGCATGTGCACATGCTTCTCTTACTTTCAGTTGTCGCTTTCCTCGTGCATGCCTTTCTTTCCAAAATAACCTTTCTTTATAATTTGGCCTACTTCCAACACTCCTACATGTCAATGTTGGAAGTCGCCAACACTCGTCCTTGTGACTAATTGATGGTGAGATTTGGGTATTCTCTTAATGACATGTTAAGAGTGTTTTATTTTTAAATATATCACTTAAATACTAAGATTTTGTATCGATCACATATAGGGGTTTATGTAGTCAAAACATCAAGACAAGTGGATTTCTCTATGAGAATTATATTTATGATCCTGTTATAATTGATTAAATAATTTCACATCTAAGTACGAAATATGGAATTCAACGAATGATTATCTATATAGTGTAGTTATTATATTATTACTCTATCGTTATGTTTTTTTTTAAATAAAAGGGCATCCTTGTATTAATAATATCTGTAAGCTATACATTTCCAAGTGTGAGCCAACTATTCTTCCACAGAAAGGTAACCAAAATAGGTGGCTCTTAGATGCTCCAAGTTTGACACATCATCATGTAAACTGAAACTGTTTAAACAAAATTATCTTAACAAAATTATGCATCCTAGTTGTGTGAACAAAAATGTATGAACATTATTTGAGTGGCATCTAGGACTAGCTATGAAAAAAACTGCATGCACGTGTACGCGAAAACTGTGTGTCCATGTTGCTGGAGTAAACTAAAAAATTAAGCCTACAACTAGAATGAATGAGGAACATTAACCTGGAGACTTTAGTCCACTGCCGAGCTTGGTTGTCCATGGATGTTGTAGATAGGGGTGAACTCGTGACCACATGTTGGGCATCGAGTCCGCCGAGGAGCATCTGTTAGTGCGTCGAACATAATGTCCATTCTTTGGTCGAGGATGCGCTGAGAATGCATCTGATCATCTTGTTTTTGAAGGATTTCAAAGATAATTTGTAGGTGTTCCACCGTGAGGCGATTTGCAAATTGTTGGGTCTTCTCTTCCTCCTTTTCCTTGCTAGCGACCATCGAGGATTCCTCGTTGGAAACCGTCATGTTTTCCTCCACCTACCAACTCGGGGGGATTTCCTCCTCCACCATGCAGTTGCCATCTCTGTAATAGGGGTCCTGCGGATTAGATTTTTGGGGGAAAAGAAACTGGTAGATAGAGGAATGTGCGCACACAAAGGTGGCGCGCTTCCTCCTTAACCACGTTGGGGCCATGGAGAAAATGAGGGGTTACTCTATCGTTGTGTTAATAGTTTAATGATTATATGACTTTAATTTTAGATATAAGGATATCCATGTTATAATCATTTATGAAATTAATTTAAAATGGAAATAGATCGAATATGTTAAAGTATTATTTGAAGTTTATTCTTAATGATGTAATTAAATTGATAAATGTAAATAATTTAAATAACTCGAATGTCAATGATTTAAATTATTCTTAAAAGTACATATTGTCAATGAGATAAATGTTTTGGTTTGGATCAAATGAAAGAAGCATTAATTGAAAGAAGCATTAATGACTTGTCATTAATTAGGGCATAGGCGCTCTCTTATTGGAATCGGTGGATTCATCAACCTTTTAATCATAAATTTCAATCTTAGGGTTGGCAATTGAAGATGATGACATATTCTTCGTGGTCTTCTCTAATCAATGGATGATATTTTGATAAACTAACTTCTGTTCATTTATAAAGGCGTACGTTTATGTGATTACTTTTTCACATTTACTAAATAAGATTTAAAAATTACTTGCTCACCACCATTGCCACTTTCAGTGATTAAGAATTGATTATACTTAAGACAATGCTAGATTAACAAGTGTGAAAATGTGAAAAATTGGCATATGTTGCTTCCTCTACCCACCATTCTACACGCGTTAGGTATGTTTTGTTTTTTAATGCACAAAAACTAAGTCGGGCTAGGTAAATGGAATGAGAATGAGCGGAATCATATTGCCACGTTTCTCACTTAATTATTTTTTTACCACTTAATGAGTTACGCCTATTTATTTTAGGATGGATGGTAGTTGGAAACTCTCTAGCAGCGTTTCATATTATGTCCTCATGGATGGTATTTGGCGTCTGGCAAGATGGCGGACGTTTCATATTATGGTTATGAGAGCTGACTTCTGAGTTTATAGATCGTAGCTTCGTTAGCCACTCGAGAAGCCTGTCATAAATGTTTCATGCCTACGATTATGAACTCGGATTTTTCAGGCCTGCAATTTTGTTTCATGAAATCATGCCTGTGATTATGTTTACATGCCTGCAATTAGAGCTGACTTCTGAGTTTATAGATCGGAGCTCCGTTAGCCACTCGAGAACCCTGCCATAAGTGTTTCATGCCTGCGATTATGAACTCGGATTTTTCAGGCCTGCGATTTTGTTTCATGAACTCATGCCTGTGATTTTGTTTCATGAACTCATGCTTGCGATTATGTTTACATGCCTGCAATTATGAACTCATGCGTGCGATTATGAACTGATGATGTGAAAATAGTAAGACAGAGGCTCTTTCGTAACCATCAGGCACCCAGATGAGCTCACACACAGTGCCAACAATGGTCTCGGCATTTCCATCAGGCTGCTAGAATCCATTACGATTTCAAACGCTGATGTCTATCTGGTACATTTAAAAATGCAAAAGAAACTTCATTTCAGAAACTACAATGGATGTCTTATATGCAACGCTCCACCTTGAAGGTTCTTTGCTTTCACCACTTCCATGTTGTGTCGCATTTTCTAGAAGTTATTGTACTCTTGCCCTGGTTGCCTCTGCAATGGGACCATTGCATTCCACTGTCATATGATTTTCTCATGTCATTTGAATCTAGCCATTTTCTTTGTCTAGGAATTAGTGAGTGTGGAAGTGTGCACCACCTTTTTAGTTCTTACTCTCTTCTACCTGCACACCATCTTTCACAAGATTATTGCACTGTATCTTGGTTCCTATAATTGAAATTCATTATCCATCATTTCACATTGGAAAATTTGGCATTGTGTATAAAAAAACATTATATGTATCAATTCAAGAATGTAAATTGTGCTAAATTATTAGATGGCTAGATAGAGACAAGACCAGTGATTGATGGCTACAAGATTTTGGCAAATTTGCCATGATAGCAAATTATTTGATGGCTAGATAGAGACAAGAGTAGTGACGGATGGCTACAAGAATTTGGCAAAGTTGTCAAGATAGAAAATTATTTGATGGCTAGACGGACACAAGACTAGTGATTGATGCCTACTAGATTTTTGGCAAAGTTGCCATCATGTTTTCTTTTTGCATGTTTAACAAAAACTAGCAAAAATTAAGTGTAAAGTAGGGGAAGCAAAGTCCATTTATGTGTATGTGGAAACTTATAGTTGTGGTTGCTCCCATTGTTTACGTTATGACAAGGAAAAAAAAAATGGTAAAGGGTTTTATAAACTTTTTAAAAAACTTTTCTTTTATTTTTACATTATTAGTTACACTTTTTCTCTCATAAATTTGAATCTTAAACTAAAACCGAGCCCTAATCCTAAATACTAACCTAAACCATTTATTATCATTAATATTTAATCACCATATATTAATAATCCTAATCTTCAAAATAATATTATTAATAATCTTAAAAGTAAGTAATATTCCTAAATACTAACTATGATCATTTATTAACATTAATATTTAATCATCATATATTAATAATCTTAATCTTCAAAATAATATTATTAATAATCTTAAAAGTAAAGTAATATTGTTAATGCTTAAATGTAATATATTATTAATGTTTAAAACTATTGTAATATTAATGTAAACAAATAATGTTATATTATTAATGTATTAATTTTATAATGTGATAATATACTATTAATGTAAAACTCATTAATAGTAATGAATAAATATAAAAAATTACTAATAAAATAATAAATAAATAAATAGTAAATATAGTAATCTAGCAATAAAGTTATAAATAAATATAGAATAATATAGTAGCAAAGAAGTAATAAATAAATATAGAATAACATAGTAATACTAGGTTTTACTATTTATCCAAAGTAATCAATAAATATAGAATAATATAGTAATCGTGGGTTTTTCTATTTATCCAAAGTAATAAATAAATATAGAATAAAATAGTAATAATAGGTTTTACTATTTTTTCAAGGAAATAATTAATAAGGTTCAATAAATTTATAAAGTATAATTTATTAAAGTTCTACAATAAATAAATAAAGTTCAATAATTAACATTTTAAACTTTAAAAAATTTTGTTTAAAAAATATAATTTTTTTAAGTTTTGTAGATTTAATTGGATAGATTTAATAATTTTAAACAACTCAAAATAAAATAATTAAACATTTTCTTTATAAACAATTTATTATTTTTAAATATAAATAATTATGTTTCCAATAACTATATAACATTAGTTTTATAATTAATGATATTAATTTTATGTAAGTACCCACTTAATTAATAAAGTTACATTAATGGCACATTAATATTACAATAATGTTACATTAGTAATATTAATAATGATAATGCTACATTAATGTTAATATAGGTTGAAGATCTTTCATTAATAATGTTATGTTATGACATTAATTTTAATAATATTACACTAATATAATGTTAATATTGACTAAACAATACATATAATTTTCGAGGAAATAGTGAATTTAAATCTTTATTATACAATTAATAAACATCATTGCATTTAAATCTTCATAGCAGCAATAAACACCATGAATTATAATGTTTGAATACAATTAATGCTATATTGGTTTGACAAATATTTTATTCTTAAATGATATTAAATTTGGATGAATAGTTTATTTTTAAATGCAAAGACAACCCAATAATTGTCAATATGGCTCAATCCATTGAAGTTATTCATTTTATTACATTTAATATGTCACAATATGGCTTAATTTTAATGTTTACTTCTTAATTTACTAAAGTGAAAATTAATCTTTCGCATTTTTACTCCTTAATTCAATGTCATCTTCTTGTATGTCACAAATATCAATGTCAACCTCATAAAATTATTTCTCTCTAAATCTGGCTATGTGACACACTCTTCAATGTAAACAACAAGAGCAACTTCAAACAAAAAATATATTTCTCTTGACGAACATAATAATATTGAAATGATGACCATACTAAAAACTTATCCCAACATTGCAATGTGACGAACATAGTAATATTGAAATGTGACGAACATAGTCATGTTGAAATGTGATTAACATAGCAACATTACTATGCCACATAATGTATTAACCATTTTATGTAACCACTTTACTAATTGTATTAATATTATTGGTAAGTAATGCCACCATTTTCCGCCTTTTTGATATACAAAATATTACAGTGTATATCAACCACCTTTTACATAAAAGTGGTTGTTGGTGGCATTACTAATCGATATATTAATAACTTTATGAGGTTAACATAATGTATTAATAATTTCCCAACGCCGCACTGTCATGAACATTTCCCAATGTCGCCATGTGACGAACTTTTTCGAACGTCGCAATGTGACAAAATATTATTGACGCCACATTATAACGACCATTTTCCCAATGTCGCAAAAGTAAAATATGATTACACACTATGTCAAGTGTTTCCAAACATTGCATTATGATGAACATTTCCCTACGTCGCATTCTGATGAACATTTCCCAACATCTCAATGTGATGACCATTTCCCAATGTCACATTTTGATGAACGTTTCCCATTGTCAGAAGGTGATGAACAATTCCCTTTTGTTATCAATGTCCTTAGGAAAAATATAAATCATTGTCTAAAAAGTAAAACATGATTCCATACATCTCATTGCGACTAACATTTCCATTGCATTATGATGAACATTTCCATTGCATTGTGACTAACATTGCATTATGATGAACATTTTCCTACATTGCATTGTGACGAACATTTCCCAACGTCACAATGTGATGACCATTTCCCAACATCGCATTGTGACGAACGTTTCCTATTATCACAATGTCATGAAAATTTCTCTTTTGTTATCAATGTCCTTAGGAAAAATACAAATCATTGTCTAAAAAGTAAAACATGATTCCATACATCTCATTGTGACTAACATTTCCAAATTTCACACTCTGACAAACATTTTCCAATGTCACGATGCGATGAACATTTTCGTACGTTGCAATGTGACAAAAAATTCTTGATGCCACATTCTAACGACCATTTTCCCAATGTCGCAAAAGTAAAAGATGATTCTACACTATGTCAAGTGTTTCCAAACATGCATTATGATGAACATTTCCCTATGTCGCATTGTGATGAACATTTCCCAATGTCACAATGTGACGACCATTTCCCAATGTCGTATTGTGACGAACGTTTCATACATTACTTATAATGAACATTTCCATTGCATTGTGACTAACATTGCATTATAATGAAAATTTCCCAATGAATAACCATATTGTCACAATGTGATGAACACAATGATATTGTCGCGATGTGAAGAACATGAGTGACCATAAAAATATTTTTCACAATGTGACGAGCATGTCTTGTCATAACCATATTGTCACAATTTGAAGAATATAACCATAGTGTCGCAATGTGATGAACCTGACTGGCCATAAGCATATTGTCGCAATGCGATGAACATAACCTTGTCATCACAATGTGATGAAAATAACCATATTGTTGCAATGTGATGAACATAACCTCTTCGTCCTAATGTGATGAACATATCCTCACTACCTATGACAAAGATATCCTATCGACATAATGTGAAAAAACAACATACGAACTTGGCCTTATACACTGAACATACGATGTGATGAACATAACCATATTGTCGCAACGTGACAAACATAAATATGGTTGACCTTGATTGACCATGACCATGGTTGACTATGGTTGACCATGGTTGACAATGGTTGAACATGGTTGGCCATATCCATATTGTCGCAATGTGACGAGCACAACGATATTGACTATGAACATTGACCATGGTGGACAATGGTTGACTATGGTTGACAATGGTTGGCCATAACCATATTGACAATGTGACAATTGAACATGACCATTGTTGACTATGACTGACCATGGTTGACAATGGTTGAACATGGTTGGCCATAACTATATTGTCACAATGTGACGAACTCAACGATATTGTTGCGATGTGAAGAACATGAGTCGCCATAAAAACATTTTTCTCAATGTGACGAGCATGTCTTGTCATAACTATATTGTCACAATTTGACGAATATAACCATATTGTTGTAATGTGATGAACATGACTGGCCATCACCATATTGTCGCAATATGATGAACATAACCTCGTCATCACAATGTGATGAAAATAACCATATTGTTGCAATGTGATGAACAGAACCTTGTCTTCCTAATGTGATGAACATATCCTCACATATGTGACACAAATATCCTATCRTCATAATGTGAAAAACAATGTTATGTCATCACTCTGTGATGAACATCGCCCCATTGTCGAAATAAATATCATGTCATCTCTATGTGATGAACATATGACATTTATTTTCATCACATGTCCATTCGACATATGATGAACATACGACATTTATGTTCATGACATTGCCACTTTTTACTTAAATGACATGTCATTGTAATGTGATGAACATAAACCCCTCGTCGCAATATCCCCATCATCGTCAATATGTGACAAATAATATATTGTCATCGCAATGTGATGAACGTAGACCCATCATTGCAATGTGATGCAAATATCCTCTCATCGTATTGTGATGCAAATATCTTGTCGTCGTAATTTGGTGAACTTATCCCCTCCCTTGCAATGTCACAAAAATAACCATATTGTCACGAAATGATGAACATAGCATCGCCATCCAAATTTCATCAAAATAGCTTCATCTCGCAATGTTACATGAATATCATGTTGTTTTAATGCGACAAACACTTCCAAATTTCACTATCTGAATGTCATCTGTAGTATTGGTCAACTATGGTCATGGCCAACCATGGTCACCTATGGATACCAACTGTCAAACTTGGTTAACCATTGTCAACCATAGTCAACCACAGTCAACCTTGGTCATGGTCAACCAAGTTCAACAATTGTGAAGGCCATCCATAGTGAACGTCAATCATAGTGAAGATCTATGAAAGTTAAGCATAGTGAAGGTTTATGGAAGTTAACCATGGCCATGGTCAACCATAATTAACCATGTCAACCAGAGTGAACCTTTCCTTCCCAAAGTTGACAAATTTCTACGATGAACATATGATATTTATGTTCATCACATTGCCAATATTTACTTAAATGACCTGTCATTGCAATGTGATGAACCTAAAGCCCTCGTCCCAATATCCCCATCGTCATCAATATGTGACAAAAAATATACTATCGTCGTAATGTGATGAACATAGCGTCCTCATTGGAATGTGATGCAAATATCCTTTCATCATGTTGTGATGAAAATATCCTTTCGTCACAATCTGACGAACATAGCCTCATTATCACAACGTCATCAACATAGCTTCATTGTCACAATGTTACACGAATATCATGTCATCATAATGTGACAAACACTTCTAAATTTCACTATCTGAATGTCATCCATAGTCTTAGTCAATTATGGTCATGACTAACAATGATCGTTTATGGACAACCACTGTCAAACATGGTTATCCATTGTCAACCATGATCAACCAGATTCAACTATGGTCATGGTCAACCAAGTTCAACCATAGTAAATGTCAACCATAGTGAAGGTCTACAAAAGTTAACCACGACGAAGGTCTAGGGAAGTTAACCATGGTCATGGTCAACTATAATTAACCATGTCAACCATAGTGAACCTTTCCTTCCCAAAGTCAACAAAGTTCTACCAAATTTATCCATGATCATGGTCAACCATACTGAAGCATGGTCATTGTAAATTATTGTATTAATGTATTACTAATTTATTAATGTATTATTATTTTAATAATGTATTATTATTTTAATAATGTATTACTTAAGTATTAATGTATTATTACTTTAATAATGTATTTATTAAGATATTAATACTTTAATAATGCATTACTAAAGTATTGATACATTTTTAATGTATCAATTCTTTAAAATTATTTTTTTAATATCAATATTTATGTTTTATTATAAATATTAATATTAATAATACATTATTAAAAATGTATAAACTAATTCATGTGCTAATGTATAAATTAATTAATACTTAATGTTATTTAACAATATTAATAATAATAAATTCATTATTAATAATGTATTTAATGTATAAATTGATAAAAACTTTACATTATAAGTTACATTATTAATGTATTAACTAATTAATAATTTAATTATTTATTCTTAATGTATTAATACTTTAATGATGTATTTATTAAGGTATTAATATTTTAATAATGTATTGATACTTTTTTAATGTATTAATTATGTAATATTAATCTTTTAATATCAATATTTATGTTTTAATATAAATATAAATATTTATATCTCAGGATTAAGAATATTAATAAACACATTATTAATATTATATTTCATGTATAAATTAATTAATATACTTTACATTATACATTAATGTATAGATTAATTAATACTTTACATTATTGTTGTATCATTCAATTAATAAGCTACTTTATATATTAATGTATATTAATATTTTAATTTATACATTCCATTAATACAATACATCAATGTATCATTACATTATTAATATTTTATTTTATTACTCTATTCATATTTTTGCAATGTATCAATTAATAATGTATAAATTTATTTATTAATTAATACATTACATTATTAATGTATCAATCAACTACATTATACATTAATCCACTACATTATACATTAATGTAACTTCATACTTTAATTTATAGATTATATTTATACATTATCAATATCTATTACATTAATATTAATAGATCTCATTAATTTATATACATTAATATAATATTAATGTAATGATTAATTAAAACATTAATTATGTATTAATATATTAATGGTGGTCAAGAAGATATGTCTGGCGTAACTAGCAACAACCACATTAAGTAAAAAGTGGTTGATATACATCGTTCGACGCCATTTTCCACCTTTTTAAAATTGATAGCCCCGATCGACGTATATCAACCACTTTTTACTTAATATAGTTGTTGCTAGTTAAAGTAGTAGTGAATTCACTCTTAAATAAATATGTGTCTTAAAAATATCGTTGTATATATAATTAGCACGAACGCCATAACATCAATGAATTATGATAAGGATTATACATCGAATAGTTAATTTAAAAAAAAAAAAATTGAACCTTAGAATAAAGTGTCTATATAGTTAAAATGTGTTTGGTATGGTTCGCACAATCCTAATTAATAATTAGTTACATTAACAAATAGTTATTATAGACCTACTCTTACAGGAAGTTGGAAAGATCTTTGTTTTAATAAGGGTGAATTTAGAGAAAAAAAAATGATACTATGAAACTGACTTCTTGTTATTTTCCAAGTCTAATGTTTCCATCTATATACTTATTTGATAAAGTAACTTATTATATTAAACAAAAGTTTATGTGTTGATTGCAAATTATTCTAGACAATATCTATCTTCGTTTAATTCTGTGTGATTGAATGATTGATAATTTCATTTTCTAGATCCATTAAATTGTTATTGATAAGTGTACTTTTTGTGAAGGGAAGAAGATTAAAAAAATAGTGATGTCGTTGAACATAGATTCTCTAGCTAGTTTCATCATTTTACTTTAGTTGTCATGCTTATGAAATTGTCGTATAATGTGCTTGAATAATGTGCAACATTGTTAGTATTCTTCAAAAATAAAAATTTACATTGATGTATTCACTTACAAGTATTTGTGCATGGAGTGGGATTTACATATTCTATCAGAGTGGGTTTAACCCTACGACAATGAACCCTTTATGTCTTCCATTATGCTATTTTCAAATGGTTAAAGATGCATAGCTAATAGAATTTGATTTTTTTATGATAAGTATCATGGTCACATGATGCAAGATGTGTAGATGATGTGGTGCAGGGGAAGAGGTATGCTTTCTCCGAAAGCTTCCAGATAGGAGGGATTTGCCCCAATTGGAGATGAGTAGACTACTCATAAGGAGCATGTTGTTGTGAGGGATGTGGTAGGTATGATGAGATCCTTCCATAGGATGTCAAAGGTGTTAATCAACTTCCTGGATCAAGATGAGGGAAGAGTGTTTGTTCCCAATGAGGGTTCACAATGCACCATGGATGATTTTAGGGGCTAAATTTTCTTCATGGGCTAAGTTTCCATGGTTTTTTCAAAACTGAGATTCACTATTTTAAAAATGATTTTCCTAGATTCTATAGGATAAAATTATTTTACATTAAAAGTCGTGAGAATTTTATAAAAAATATATAAAATCCTTATAAATTTGAATATTTTTACAAAAATATCGCCAAACATTTATAGTTGGCATATGAAGGATTAGTAAGATTTGCCAAGGTTTCTACATTTTAAAACAAAATTCCATCCTTAAAATCATCCCTACAGCGCACTCTCGTAGATAGTATTAGCATACACATAGAACTCAAGAAAGTGAAGTTTCTCGAGTTCTAGGGTGCCACATATGGCTTAGTCATCAATGCATGGTTGGAGAACACGATGATGTGTTTTTCACTTCACAGTTACACCTCCAACATGAAAGTCTCCATGGCGGTTCTCAGCTAAAAGGGATTTCTCTACTTTGGTGGAAGACACTCTTACCTTAACTAAACATTGTCGTTGAAGACATGTCATGGGAATTCTTAAAGAAACAATCTGAGAGAGGTACGTGTCTGATGAATTCATTGAGAACTATCTTAATGAGTTCAACACCTTATGACAGGGTATTCATATGGTACTGGAGTATGCGGTCAAGTTCATGGAGCTACTCAAATATGTTCTACATTCGAACACAGAGAAGTTAAAGGTCAACAAGTTTGTGTTCGTCCTTAACTTAAACATTCGTGTGAAGTTCAGGATACTGATGCCTTAGATATTACATGATGCAGCTCAAAAGGTCCTCATATATGAGGAAGTTTTGAACAGTGGGGGTCAGGGTAGGAATTCTTCTAGACAAGCAACACCAGGAGCACAACACCATCAGACACCAACTAGACAAACTTATGGGAATTATGATATGCCAAAATGACATGTATTATAAACACTATGATGAAAAACTCCTCAGCATAGGAATCCCTAAAAAGAACCACAACAACAACAACGTTGACTGCAACAACGAAGCCATTCGCAACAACTTAGACCTGGTCTGCAAAAGAAAAAAACACAACAAACTCCTAGGTCAACAGTTTCTACTTCTGGGACTAGGAGAATTGAATAGAATAATGGATGTTGGACATGTGGAGAGACACATAACTAGAGAGACTGTCCTATTGATAAGGAAATAGTTTTTGTATCATCAGGACCTATGATATTTGCATATTTGGGAAAGTCCCACAAGATACATACAACAATGAATAACCGCCAAGTAGAGCATCATCCCATCATTCTCGAGACATTAGGTATGAACATCGATCAACATTTTAGTATTTTGATATATCCAGGAGCTACTGAGAGATTTATATCTAGTGTTGTACTTAAAATACTTAAGGTGAAGGTAGTTGAACAAGATGAGTTTATACATATGGAAATGGCATCGGGTGCCAAGCAAAAGATTGGAGGAAAAATTAAGGATTGTAACATTAACTTGGGTGACTTCATGACAAATGTAAAACTATATGTTAAAATCTTGGGAACTTGCAATTTAGTTATCGGGATGGATTGGTTAGAATCGCACGATGCAATACTTAACTGCAAGACAAAACAATTAAGTTTAATATATTATTTGGGACAGAGTAGAGTAATTGTAGGAAGAAACCAGGGAGTGTCATTGAGGTTTATTTATTCCTAACAATTACAGAAAATTATGCTCGAGGGGTGTAAGCTATACATCATCTTAGCACTTAACAAAAAGGGGGACAGCAAAATATTAGAAAATCTTCCTATAGTATTAGAGTTTGTTGATGTGTTTCATGAGGAATTACCAAGTTTTCCGCCAGAAAGAGAATTAGATTTTACCATAGATCTTAAACCTAGAACTGAACCTATTGTAAGAACTCCATATCAGATGTCAACACCGGAATTGCAAGAGTTGAAAACAAAATTGGATGATTTTTTTGTACTCGGGACTTATAGGTCCAAGCATATTTCTGTGGGGTGCACCATTGATTTTTGTTAGAAAGAAGTATGGATCATGGAGGCTTTTCATTGACTACCATCAATTGAACAACGCTACAATCAGGAACCAATATCCATTGCTAAGGATTAGCTATTTGTTTGATCAAATGGAGGGAGAAACATTGTTTTCGAAGATTGACTTGATATCGCGATATCATCAGTTATGGATTATGGAAGAAAATATCCCTAAGACTGCATTTAAGACGAGATTTGGACACTATGATTTTATTGTTTTACCATTTGGATTGACGAATGCCCTGGGCGTATTCATGATTGGGATGAATGGGGTGTTCCATGAATACTTGGACAATTTTTTACAAGTATTCATTGGTGATATATTGATTTACTCTTGAATGAAAGAAGAGCACGATGAACACTTGAAATTGGTTTAACAGTGTCTAAGAGAAAACAAGTTGTACAGGTAACTATTGAAGTGTTTTTTTAACCAGTCGAAGATTCATTATTTGGAGCATATCATATCTGGAGAAGGTATTGGTGTGGATCCAGTGAAGGTTGAGGCTATTATGGAATGGCCAACACCGAATAACATACAAGAAGTACATATATTTATGGGGTTAGAAGTTTAATATCGATGCTTCGTCAAAGGTTTTTCGAAGATAGAAAATTCAATTACGCAATTGTAGAAGAAAAATAAGAAATTTGTATGGTCAAAGAAATGTAGAGAGGAATTTTAAAATATTAAGGAGTTATTAATGACAACACCAATACAGATGGTCCTCAATATGGAAAAATAATTTTTGGTATGCATGGATGCTTCCAAGGAAGGTCTAGGCAGATTTTTGATGAAAGATGGTCGAGTAATTGCTTACATTTCAAGGAAATTAAGAAGGCATGAAGATATTTACACGATGCATGATTTGGAGTTATTAGCAATTGTATATGCCTTACAAGTTTGGAGACATTATCTATTTGGATGAAAGTTTGAATTAAAGATATATCACTATGGATTGCATAATATTTTTATTGAGAGTGACCTAAACGTGAAACAAAGGCGTTGGTCGGAACTACTTAGCGAATACAATTTTGATATTACTTACATTAAAGGAATAATGAACAGAGTAGAAGATGCATTGATTCAGAGACCACACATACTCTCGGTAATACCTCTTAAGATGAATCTTTGAGAAAACATTATATCTTTAAAAATTAATGATGATCAGTACAAGGAAGTTAAGGATAATATTGGATAAGACACTATGATGGTACCAAGGTTTGAAGGTTATTCATTGGACAATCATAGATTATTGAGGTATAATGAAATAAGTTATGCACCTCCTAACGATGAAATGAGAAAATTTATTTTGATTGAAGCTCATCAAGCAATGTACATGAATCATCTAGGAGTCACGAAGATGAAGCCAAACCTTAAGCCTTTATTCTTCTGGAAAGGAATGAAATCATATTTAGTTAATTACGTGGAGAAATGTCTAAAATGTCAGCAAGTGAATATTGAGCATAGACATCCAATATGATTGTTACAATCAGATGCTATTCTTGGATTGAAATGGGAAGTCGTTTCGATGAATTTTATTATTGGATTTCCATTGATAACAAGGAGAGACAATTCAATTTTTGTGGTCACTGACACTCTGACAAAGAGTACACACTTTATTCTAGTGCATATGGCGTATCAAGCACCATACATAGCTAGATTTTTTGTTAGCGATATTGCGAGGCTACACAGAGTACCAAGAAAGATCATATCTAATCACATATTGGTGTTTATAGGACGATTTTGGACTATTTTCCAAGACTCTTTGGGAACACAAATGAATTTTAGTACAATATATCACCCCAAAATAGGTGGACAAATAGAAATAACAAACCAGATCTTAGAGGATATGATTCAATTGTACATGATGGATCAAGAGAATCATTTTGAATACTTCTTGCCATTGGTAGATTTTGCATACAACAACAGTTAGTAGAGTATGACTAATATGGCACCATATGATTTTCTTTAAGGATGACTGTGTTGAACACCTCTGAGTTGGGATCAAATAGATGATAGGGTCTTGGTGGTACTAGAAATAATCAAATAAATGGAAGATTATATTCAAACTATAAGAAAAAGGATTAAAGAAGCGTAATATTGGAAGAAGATCTATGATGATGTGCATTACAATGATCATAGTTATGATGTTGGTCATAGACTTTTCTGGTAGGTAAAACTGCATAAGAGTTCGATCAAATTTGGAAAGGGTGATAAAATCTCTCCTAGGTTTGTGGGACCTTTTGAGGTTGTGGAAAATAAAGGAATTGTGGCTTACTGGGTAGCCTTGTTGGATTACTCGGAGGGAGGGTGAATCGATAATAGCGTAATTATAATCATTTTTCTTCAAATGTTATATCAATGTAGAATTATTATCCAATAATGAGCTGTAAGAAATAAACAATCACAGATATACACAGTACACCAATGTTTTACGTGGAAACCCAAATCGGGAAAAAACCACAATGTTTTTTCTTATATGTCTTGAAGAATTACATTAATTGGAAGCACCAAATTCTGTTGATTTCCAACTGCAATTGGAAGGAGGCTCCAACCCCCTAGTGTCTCGGGATACAACCCGAGGGAAGCTCCAACTCCCCAATTCTCTGGCTACAACTAGAAGGAGGCTACAACCCCCAATGTTCTCCGGCTACAACCGAAAGGTGGCTACAACCACCTATCCTTTCCCCGTCCTGCCACCCTAAAGTAGAAGTAGAATGATGGAACCATTGTCACACTATCACTGTGATATATACCACTATAAACCTGTACCAATAAATCTGAACCATGCATCAACCTGTACCTCAACCTGTAATCAACCTGTACCATAAACAAGTGCATTAACCATGCAACAACCTATAATCAACCTGTACCATAAACAAGTGCATCCAACCCTGTACCAAGTATGTACCAATCATGTGTCAACTAATCATCAATATGTACCAACATCATCAACTATACACCTCATGTATGTGCGCCAACTCATCAACTACTTGTCTCAACCATGTACTCAACATGTACCACAACCAAAAGCCCTCATAAATTTCATCATCCAAATCTAATTTATAGATCTATAATAGACCTGGTGTATATGATCACATTCCTGCAAACCTTACTTAACTTTAAAAACAAGAGACTAGCATTTTCATCAAACTTTTCTTTAGTCTCACATGCCTAGTTTTGGATTAGTCAACAACCCTAACTTGAAGTAATCACAACTTTGAACCTATAATGTATAAAGATATGAAATTGATACACAATTTTATTCAGTGTGTTTTATGCAATTCCTCCAAGTGTCACTACTTTGAACCTCTCAGAAAAGGAGTTATAGCAAAAATAACATACCTTGTTGAATTCTGTCTTATTCTAGAGAGCGACATTGTAGAGTGTGCCCTGCAAAAAATATTTGATGAATTGACTTGAAACTATTACACACAATTCCAAATATTTTAACCTAACCAACACATTTTGTATCACTGAATTTGGTTTTGTTATGAAGAAGTTATGACATTTTTATCCAAAACACCTGATTTTGACTAGTTTCAGGACTTGCCACAAACCCTATTTGCCACAGAGTGTAACTCCAAAAATACAATGAACCAAAAGATTATTTTTTTACCATAGATACTTGGATATGTTTTCTCACTTTCATAGAAATTTCACGGTCTGAATCATCATAGAAAAAAAGTTATAGCGAAAATGGTGAGATGACCTGTAAATAACATACCTTAGAAAGCACGATCAAAAGAATTTATCCTTCCTTGCATTTCCGCCTTCTTTGCTTCACCTTCACTCAGAAATCTAGTTTATAAATCCTTGGTTACCTCAGAAACATAGAGATATTCAATATGCTCAAGTGTAATTCAAATGAGAGAACCTTTCCTCTTATTTATACTCTCCAAGTAGCTTCCTTAAAAACATCTTCTAGGTCACTTGGCCCACTTTCCTTATTTTAGGGTTGGGTCAACTTCTAATTTCTCCATTAAATTTATTATTGAAATAATTTATTTTGCATTCAATTTGAATTATAATACACTCATCACTTCACTTTATTATTTACCTTTTAAAATCTCTTAAACCACTTTGACTACTTTGACCTTTTGGGGCTTCTAGATGACATATGAGTGTCTTCCAACTTCGTAAGGCCATAAATCTCAAACTGTGAGGATTTATGTGACGTTCTACATACCACCAGAAATGGCATGACATGTAATATCTATAAATAATAGTATTATCTGAAAATAGATCATAAATCATACTGTTACCCATCAAACAAACTTGGTTCCATTACCCAAACTTGGGGTCCCCAACTTCTCATGGACATAACTCTCTAACCATGAGGAATTATGTGACGTTCCACATACCACCGAAAATGACATGGAAAAAACTATCCATATAGGATATTTTCCCTGGCGAATTCACTTTCCTTCATCTCATTATTCCACAATTAAGGATGGGTTCTCTTACTCCACAAAGTGTCTTCCTGTGAGAGATTTCACCATAAGGGGACCAGTTTGGAGTTCATCCATATTTACTTCTTATAAACCATGAAAAAAAAATAATGAGTCATATTACATCAAACAATATTGGGTCCATTACCTAAACCTTTGTGCTACAGGGCTTTCTTCAAGGGTTGACATCAATGACAACCAACCTTAATCAACAATCTCCCCCTTTGGCATTGATGGAAACACTCTGATGCAATACTGAAATCATATCACTAATTCTCCCCCTGGAACCATTCCTTTGTCCTATGCATCTGATAAATATCTCCCCCTTTGTCATCAATGTAAGAGGTATCTTTCCATCTAGGGCTTCTCCCCTTGAGAAACTGTCCTCTTATGGTGCTTCCTCATGTACATCTAAGACATATAATATAAGCATTCAAAAAGCATTAATTTTTTGAGTAGAAATAACTCCAAGTCTTTGGTGAAGATATTCAAAGGCTTCCTATTGAAGTGGTTTTGTAAATATGTCTGCCACTTGTTCTTTTGTGCCCACATACTCAACTCTGATGTTCTTTTCTACGACCGGTTCCTGTAGAAAGTGATACTTGATTGGAATGTGCTTTGTCTTGGAGTGCCTCACCGGGTTTTTTGAGATATTGATGGCACTTGTATTATCACAATATATTGGAATGGGATCATCATACTCAACCTATATATCTATCAAAGTTTTTTCCATCCAAAGAACCTATGTACAACATGTTGTTGCTACAATATACTCTGCCTCGGCTGTAGATAGAGATATTGGTGATTGTTTCTTTCTTAGCCATGATACCAAACACTCACCTAAGTAGAACACTGCTCCATTGGTGCTTCGTCGGTCATCAATACAACTTGCTTAATCTACATCTGTGTAGGAAATAAGTGATATATCTTTTCCTTTTGGATACCATAATCCAAACTCTTTTGTTCTTTTGAGATATCTGAAGATCTTCTTTACTGCTAATACATGTGATTCCTTTGGTGYTGCTTGAAATTGTGCCACTTGTCCAACTTCCTGCATTACATCTAGTCTAGATGTTGTCACATATAGTAGGCTACCAATCATTGACCTATATTACCTCTGATYTGTAGACTTTGAATCATCATCTTTGCTCAACTTACAACTGGTTTGCATGGGAGTGATAACCGGTTTGCAATCTTCCATTCCGAACCTCTTTAGCATTTCTCTGATATACTTGGTTTGAGAAATAAAAATTCCTTGGTTTCTTTGACATATCTGAAGTCCCAAAAAGAAGAATAGTTCTCCAAGTAACGACATTTCAAATTCATTATGCATGTCTTTTGCAAATTTCTAGCTTAATCTGTCGTCATCACTACCAAAAATAATATCATCAACATAAACTTCAATTAATAAAATATTACCTTGGCTTACCTTGATGTAGAGGTTGTTTTCTGCACTTCCTTTTCCGAACCCTTCCTGCTGCAGATACTTATCCAGTCTGGAGTACCATGCTCTAGGAGCCTGTTTTAGACCATACAAGGCCTTCTTTAATTTACACATATAGTCTGTGTTCTCTGACAAATGAAATCCTTCTGGTTGTTCAACGTAGACTTCTTGTTCAAGTTCCCCATTCAGAAAAGATGATTTTATGTCCATCTGATATACTTTAATATTTTTGGATCATGCATAAGCTAAACGCAAACGGATTGCTTCCATTTTGGCAACTCGGGAAAATGTCTCTTCAAAGTCGATTCCTTCAATCTATGCATATCATTTACATACCAGTCTAGCTTTGTTCCTTGTAACCTATCCATATTCATTCAATTTATTCCTGAAAAACCCATTTTGTGCCGATCACATTCTTATTCTTTGGTCTTGGAACCAATTCCCAAGTGTCATTTTTCTCTATTTGATCCAATTCTTCATCCAGGGCCTTATTCCAAAATTCATCCTTTCTGGCTTATTCAAAACAGTTTGGTTCAATTGTAGATAAGAGTGCTAGGTGTGTTTGTTCTAGTGAGCGGATTTTTCTTCTAGTCTCAACTCCTGCATCTTTGTTTCCAATAATCTGATCTGAAGGATGATTCTTCTGTACTCATTTTCTAAATGTCTTTGGAGATAGTTGCTAAAATTTCTCTTCTACTTCTGTCGGATTATCTTCATATTCATCTTCCTCTTCTTCTTCTTTTTCATCTTCTTCTTCAAAAAGTTGTTCCATTGATTTTTTTTTTCTTTCTTTGATTCTGGTATGCCTGTTTCATCAATTGTTACGTTGATGCTTTCCGCAACTTTGTTTAATCTTAGATTGTAACACTTGTATGCTTTCCTTGTACTTGAGTAACCAACAAGTATTCCTTTGTCCACACGAGAGTCAAACTTTCCCATTCTGCCATCTTCTCTTTTGATGTAGCATTTTCTTCCAAAAACTCTAAAGTGCTTCACATTTGTTGGTCTTCCTTTCCATAGCTCGTATGGAGTTTTATCAGTTTTGTTTCTAAGCATTAATCTATTTTGAATGGGAAATGTTGTATGCACTGCCTATGTCCAAAAAATGTCTGTCAACTTTGAATCCATTATCATTGTTTGAGCCATTTCTTGTACTGTCTTGTTCTTTCTTTCAACAACTCCATTCTGTTGAGGTGTCCTAGCGACGAAGAATTGTCCTTTTATTCCATGATTTTTGCAGTTGTCCATAAATTCCTTTGAGGTGAATTATCCTCCATTATCTGATATTAATCATTTGATTCTTGAATCCATCTCATTTTCAACCATTCCCTTATAGATCTTGAAATTTTCAAAAGCTTTTGATTTGTTCTTGAAAAAGCAAACTACAATCATTCTTGTATAAACATCAACTAATAACATAAAGTATCTCTCACCTTTTAAGCCTTTTGTTGTAGTTGGTCCAGCTAGATCAATATGCACAATTTCCAGTGGTTTTGTTGTTGAATATTCCTTTGATCTGAACCTGGTCTTTGTTTGCTTTCCTTGTTGGCAATTCTTTCATAAAGTGTTGGTTGGTTTCGTGATCTGGGGCATTTCTCTGACTGCTTCTCTTTTGCTGAATTTGATAAGGTTATCAAAATGCATGTGACCAATTCTTCTGTTCCATAGCCAACTTTCATCTTCCTTTCCTAGAAAACACTTTTCATTTCCAATTTCACTTAACACATATATGTTGATTGAAATTCTTGCAGCTGTAGCGACCAATTTCCCTGAACCTTATTTTCTTATCTCACGCTTTTGTGAATCGAAAGTAACTTTATGACCTTGGTCACACATTTGACTCACACTTAAAAGATTATGTTTCATATCTTCTACTAGTAGAGCATTTTCTACCTTTTCATTCTTGTTCCCAATTTGGACTGTGCCTTTTTCAACGATTCTGGATGAATCATCATTTCCAAAGGAGACTGATCCATCTCTTTCCTTTTGTAATGTAAGAAACTTGTATCTATCACCTGTCATGTGTTTTGAACATCCACTGTCAACATACCAACCACATTTCTTCAGTTTATCTTGTAGAGCGACTGTGCATTATTCATTGCTATACTAATCTTGCTTAATTATCCATGTAATTTTCTAAGGTTCTTGTTTGTGACTCTGTTGAGGTTTTTTAGGAGGGACTGCCATTCTGCAATTTTTGGCCATGTGTCCAAAATTGTTACATTTGTAACATTCCACATCAGTGCTCAAAGATTCAAACCTGTTGTAACTTATTCTTTGTGTTTCACTAGGTCTTATTGAATAAGCCCTTTGCGTATGGCTCTCAAAGTAGTTATTGTTCCTGTTGTTAGCTCTGCAATTTACAACTTTATGTCCAAAATTATTACATTCATAACATAAACCAAAAAATATAGTTTGATACCTGGTAGTTGAAGATCTTATTAAAGGAGGTGCTCTTATGAATCCTTCTTCTTCTTGAGGCCTATCTATATGTTATTGATTCTAAAATCTAAATCTTCTCGGTGGAGGAGTGTCCTTGTAATCTTCCTTGTATATATTTTTATCCCCTTTGATTGTTTCTGCATAAATTTTTGGATTTGTTTCTTGCTCTGTTGTTTTGGAGCATGATCCCTTTTCTGTCTGATTTTATCCAAGTCCGAACTTGTCAAGATAATATTTTTGACTGCTGATAATGTCATCCAGAGATTTTTAGCTATTCTGCATATTTTTCTTTTGAATATCCTTTCTTAGTGTGACAATATTTGCTTCCAAGTTTCCAATGATCTTGTCCTTTCCTTCTAGTTGTTCTTTGAGTGCTTCTTCAATTATTTTATCTTTTTCTATTTGAACCTTCAATTTTGTGATCATTTTTTCTAGTTCTTGAGTGTCTTTTTTCTTATCTAGTTCTGCTTGTAGTTTCTTGTTTTTCTTCTTTTCTCTTATGATAACTTCTATGGCACTCATTAGTTCTTCTCGGAAGTCAACTTCTGCCTCTTCAATTTCTTCTTCATATGCTTCTTCATATTCTTCTTTGGAGTCTTCTTTATCAGAGTCTTCTACTTCCATGAATAGAACTCTCCCCGCTTCACTGTCACTGACTTCATCTTCATTTGATGATGATATGTCTTCTTTGGTGCAAAAGTTCTTGTTGAAAACTTTTTTTGTAGTTATTTTACCTTTATATGTTTGTCTTCTTTTTGAGTAACCTTCATCATTTCTCTTTTTCTTATGAGAACATTTGTTAGAAAAATGACCAATACCATCACAATTAAAAAAAATTAAATGAAGGTTAGATCTGTACCTACCATTGGTTCCCTTGTTCAATCTTTTGATGAAGTTGGCCACTTCTTCATCATCTTCCGAGACGTCGTTGCTGCTGCTATAGTCTTCTTGTTCCTTTTTCTTTTTATTTGATCTTTTGGATGCTTTGAAGGTTTCTTCTTTTATATCTGGATTTTCTTGTTCAGTTCTCATCTCATATGCTGTGAAGATTCCATGCAGTTCGTCCATGCTTATTGAGTTTAGATCTGATCATTCTTCTAGTGTTGATATCTTAGGTTTGAATCTCATAGGAAGAGATCTTAGTACCTTTTGAACAATTACAGATTCTTTGATTTCTTCTCCCAATCCTATGATTGCATTCATTGTTTCATCGACTCGTAAGAAGTAGGCTGTGATATATTCATCTTCCTTCATTTTTAGTTGTTTGAACTGACCTCTGTAAGTTTGAAGATTTGTTTCTTTGAATTTTGAATCTCCTTTATAAATATTTCGAAGCTTGTCCCAAATCTCTTTAGAAGATTTACAATGTGCAACTTTGGTGAACACCATATCACTAAGACCATTCAAAAGTGAATTTATGGCTTTGGAATTTTTCTCACCAAGTTTCACTACTTGGTCATTTGTTGGTGGAAATGTTGGTGATGTGTATCCATCTACAATTGATTTCCAAACTTGAAATCCTTGTGACTGTATAAATTTTTTCATCCTTATGCTCCAAAAACATACTTTTGTCCATCAATATGTGGTATTCCATTTTTATACGAGTTGGTACTCTCCATGATCAAACTTTTAGTGGTTAAACTGATTTCCGAAGGAACCTGCTCTGATACCAATGGTTGGATTACTGAGAGGGGGGTGAATCAGTAATAACATAATTATAATCCTTTTTCTTCAAATGTTATATCAATGTAGAATTATTATAAAATAATGAGCAGTAAGAAATAAACAATCACACACATACACACTACACAATTGTTTTATGTGGAAACCAAATCGGGAGAAAACCACGTAATGCTTTTTCTTATATGTATTGAAGAATTACATTCATTGGAAGCACCAACTTCCTTTGTTTTCTAGTTGGAACTGGAAGGAGGCTCCAACCCCCTAGTTTCTCAAGCTACAACCTAAGGGAATCTCCAATGCCCTAATTCTCTGGCTACAACTAGAAGGAGGCTACAACCCCTAATGTTCTCCAACTACAACTGGAAGGTGGCTACAACCACTTGTCCTTGCCCTGTCCTGCCACCCTGAAGTAGAAGTAGAATGATGGAACCATTGTCACACTATCACTGTGAGATATATCATTGTAAACCTGTACCAATAAATATGAACCATGCATCAACTATGCATCAACCTGTACCTCAACCTGTAATCAACCTGTACCATAAACAAGCGAATCAACCATGCACCAACCTGTAATCAACCTGTACCATAAACAAGTGCATCCAACCATGTACCAAGTATGTACCAATCATGTGTCAATTGTTCATCAACTATGACTCATCAATATGTACTAACATCATCAACTATACACCTCATGTATGTGCGCCAACTCATCAACTATTTGTCTCAACCATGTACTCAACATATACCACAACCAAATTCCCTCATAAATTTCATCATCCAAATCTGATTTGTATCTCTATAATAGACCTGGTGTATATGATCACATTCTTGCAAATCTTCCTCAACTTTAAAAACAAGAGACTAGCATTTTCATCAAACCTTTCTTTAGTCTCACATGCCTAGTTTTGGATTAGTCAACAACCCTAACTTGAAGTAATCATAACTTTGAACCTGTAATGTATAAATATATAAAACTGATAGACAATGTTATTCAGTGTGTTTTATGAAATTCCTCCAAATGTCACTACTTGGAACCTCTCAGAAAAGGAGTTATAGCAAAAATGACATACCTTGCTGAATTATGTCTTATTCTAGAGAGACCTTCTAGAGAGTGCCTCGCACAAAATATTTGATGAACTGATATGAAACTATTACCAAAAATACTACATATTGTACCCTAACCATCACATTCAGTCTCCCTAAATTTGGATTTGTTATGAAGAAGTTACGAAATGTTTACCTGAAACACCTGATTTTGACTAGTTTAAGGACTGGTCACAAACCCTATTTTCCACAGAGTGTAAATCCAAAAATACAATGACCCATAAGATGAATTTTTTACCACGGATACATGGATATGTTTTCTCAATTGCATATAAATTTCACAGTCTGAATCATTATATAAAAAAAGTTATAGTGAAAATGGTGAGATGACCTGTAAATAACATACCTTAGAAAACACCATCAAAAGAATTTATCCTTCCTTGCATTTCAAATTTATTTTCTTCACCTTCACTCAGAAATCCGGTTTAGATATCCTTGGTTACCTTAGACACATATATATATTCAATATTCTCAAGTTTAGTTCAAATGAGAGAGCCTTGCCTCTTATTTATACTCTCCAAGTAGCTTCCTTAAAAACATCTTCTAGGTCACTTGACCCACTTTCCTTATTTTAGGGTTGGGTCCACTTCTAATTTCTCCGTTAAATTTATTATTGGAATAATTTATTTTGTATTCACTTTGAATTATAATACACTCATCAATTCACTTTATTATTTACCTTTTAAAATATCTTAAACCACTTTGACTACTTTGACCTTTTGGGGATTCTAGATGACATATGAGGGTCCTCCAACTTCGTAACGCCATAACTCTCAAACCGTGAGGAGTTATGTGATGTTTTAGATACCACCAGAAATGGAATGACATGTACTATCCATATAGAATAGTATTATAAGAAAATATATCATAACTCATACTGTTACCCATCAAACAAACTTGGGTCCATTACCCAAACCTGGGGTCTCCAACTTCTCATGGCCATAACTCTCTAACTGTGAGGAATTATGTGACGTTCCACATACCACAAGAAATGACATGACAAGAACTATCCATATAGGATATTTTATCTGAAAAATTCACTTTCCTTCATCTTATTATTCTACAATTAAGCATGGGTTCTCTTACTCCACAAAGCATCTTCCCGTGAGGGATTTTACCATAAGGGGACCACTTTGGAGTTCATCCATATTTACTTATTATCAACCATGACAAAAAAATAATGAGTCATATTTACATCAAACAATATTGGGTCCATTACCTAAACCTTTCTGTTATGGGGCTTTGTTCAAGGGTTGACATCAATGACAACCAACCTTAATCAACAAGCCTTGTCTCATTCTTGGAGGCGTATGCACAATATATTTAATGTATCTATTTTGTGACTTTATATTTCAGAATCATAACATGTTATTGACATGAGTTATTTGCAGGTGTTGGATGATGTCGATCTCATAGTGTATCCAATCCACATTCAGGATCATCACACTTGACAATGACAATATCGAATAGTCTATCAGGTCAAGGTCTAGTGGGAAAATTATACTCCACACCCGACTTCTTGGGAGGACGCATATGAGATGCATCACCAATTTCCTTATTTGTTTGATATATTAGATAGGTAGATCCGTGTCAGATATATTTATTGCTACCATTATTGGCATTGTACAAAATTCAAGACACTTGTGAGTAAGTGATCCGGTTATGATACATTATGATAATGCTTTTCTTATGAGTTACAATATGATTTCATTATGATTATATGATGATTTTTATATCCATGTGTATTGAAAGGTATTATTGATGAGTTTTCCTATGTGTGTAGGATACATGACAGGCTGATGATGTTGGTGGAATCAACAAACTCCTTTAGACTCCGGATTGATTCAAGGAGTGGATCTGTATTTGGTTTGAGTATTGATTTACATGGATGTGATTGATAAGATTATTTTAGTATGGATGTTATGTATATATATTATTGACAATGTTCTTGTTAGTGGATGCAGGCTCATAGATGCTTGCTAATCTATCTTACATAAGGAGTAGTTATGAAACCTAGAAGAATGAATGCAGGGCCAAATCATCTGTCTAGGATAACTAATGGAGAGGAACCAAGCAGTTTGGAGGATAATTTTTTGTTAGAAAAATAGGATCACAGAGCAATAAAATAAAATAAAATAAAGAAATAAAACATAGAATATACACAATACAATAGAGACATAGATATACATGGTTCACCTAGTGTCGGCTATGTCCACGAGAGAAATTTCCAGGTCCTTCCTTTTATTATCCAACAAATGAAGGGATACAACCTATAGAATACCCATTGTAACTTCCTCTTATTTCTCTCACAGTCTCCTCATGCAGAATACAATATTTGCAATCATACATAGCTGCAATAAAATTTCCCTCGTAAAAGAGGGTTTCCTTCTAGGGAAGAAAACCCTAACATAAATTCTACCATCATATCTGCGACCTTATAATGAATAGTCTAGATTTACTATGAAACTCCAATATACATTTACAAGGAAATTTTTCCTTCAGGGGTGCACTTTCCCCTGGACCCCGTAGGGGGGGCAATCCCCCTTTGCAACTCCCTTGCCTGGAATGGTGTACAATCATCCAGGGTGTAAATTATTCATGGGGTATAAACATGGATGAAAACAAAAAATCTAAATCAAGAAGATGATTAGGATCCATAACCAACAATTTTCATGATGCACAATTGTTTTCAGTGAAATATTTTGATGAATATTTTGTTGATATCATGGAATTTTTGAGTACATGATTTTCTCCAAAGGAATTCACCACTGCGTAGAAGACGAATTTGGTGGTTAGAGATGTAGATTACCAACTTATTGTAGGACACTTGTATACACTAGAAACAAATAATATTATGAGTAGATGTGTCATGGACCATGAATATTTAACCAGATGGGATGAAGCAACATATTACAAGATTTGGTTTCTCTAGAATTATGATGAGTGATCAAGGAACATATTTTATAAATACT
>ML776611.1:2332386-2359283 GCA_009831015.1 Picea engelmannii
GGTTTTTACTTTTACTGTTCATATGTTGTACATTGTTGATGACCACATGAAGAAAGATTAATAATGTTTTAATAAGTATAAAATTGTTTAATCTTATATACAACTGATTCACCCCCCCCCTCTCAGTTGTTTTAGTATTTCCAGTATTTCCAACACAATATACTACTAGAAGTCTCTCCATAATTTTCATTGACAATAATAGAATTATAAGAATCATATTTTGTCCAGGTTGCAAGATGTATACTCTCAAAATCATGTTTAAATGATTCTTTCTTGGAGCTTTGAATATTTGTCTTGTGCCTGTAACATAAATAAGTGAAAATTCAATTAACTTGTGAATTAATAAAAAAAAATTATAATATTAATTTTTAAACATACACCATCAATATCTTACCAAATAAACTATCTCCTTGTCTTTTCTTTCCCCTTGAAACTTGATTGTACTAATCCTTATTGTGTGTCTAAATGAAATACTAGAAATCTCCAAAATGATGATGTTGTAACTTCTATAAATCCCATAACTACTTTACTAAAAGCTCGGTAAGTATAAGGATCAGTATCATATTCAATGTTTGGGATATTATAACCATGAGGGATATCCACAATAACTAGGTAGTATTATTTTTTAGGAACAATACTTGCAAGTTTTTCACTATCACCTAATATCACTTTATATTGAACAATGTCGAGCCCATTCCAAATGTAGTGATCAAGGGTGTCATCAAGTTGAACATTTTGAACGCGCATCCTTCTTTCTCTTTCAAACTTGGCTTTTTCAATAAAACTTTTGAAAGTTCCAGGTACTCCCTCTGCATTATTCTTTGGCACCTTTAGTGAAACAAACAAACATATAGTTATATATCTATAACTATTAAAATATAAATAAATCAAATTCAAATGCATAATATGAATGTAATAAATTAACATACATTTTTGAATGTAACAAAAAATTGTTTCAATACTGTTGAAGAGCTTGAATCTAGATAGTTGAGTTTAACATCATCCTAACTTTCGTCATTCAACATCTTGACAATTTCCTCTTGTATCTTCATATACACCTTATGACTAAGTAAAACAAAAATAATGTTAAACTGATATTAAAATGAAAAAATTAATTATCTTGTCCTAACATAAATAAAAATAACTCAACAAACTTACTTTTTAAATTCATCACACATTTCTTCCATTGAAAATTCTCCCGACCTAACACGTGATAATATATTTATGATAATTTTATCATCCTTCACTCCTTATATTGATCTCCAAGGTGTTATAGTCATATCATCAGGATGTTTTTTTATGTTAGGACCTGTCTTACTTGTGCCACATATCAATGGTTTATCCTTCTTAACTCTATGATTCTTTATACCAACATTTTCCCATAGGGTGAAGATCTCATCTATCAAATCCCATACATGTCCAGTTATAAATCCCAATTGAAAATAGTTATCCACAGATCTAAATATATCACTTCCTTTGCGATATTTTTCTTTTGTATTTTCATCATCAAGTGAGAATCTTATTTCCATGCAACATTGCTTCTGAAACTTAACATCAACATTTCATATCTCCTTGTGGCATATTTCAGAAAATTCATTGTGGATAAATCTCACCCTTTGAATTGAGGTCATAGACATTTTGTATTCATTTTGTATTCATTTTTTGTGTTATGATCCCATGCTAGTAACTTTTCTTCTGAATCCGTTAAACCGACATAAATTATGCATTTGATTGTCTCAAAAAGAGGATTATTGGGATATTCTTGCATCAATTCTGTTCTAGTCTCTGCAGAATGATTTCCTCCAATCACATAATATTTGTAGTAAAAAAAATTTGATCTATGAAATTCTTCCCTCATAGGAACTTCCATTGGGTCAACAAGAACTAGGTAGTCAACCACATGTGCATATGGATTGTATCTAATCAATACTTTCAAATTGTGAATATACAAGTGATTTGGTTTTTTAATTTGATATTTTTCCTTCCCTTCTATGGGTTTATAAAGTTGTTTCACATTCAACTGAAATGTGTGGCTATCATCAGCTAAGTTTGTCTTCCTCATTCTATTTCGAATGGAATTTTGTGTTTTTTTCATAATACCATCCTCTAGATAATCACCCGGTGTTATTATTTCTCTTCTACCTTTAGAACTTTCACTATAATACTCCAAGATAACGATGACTTCTTGAACATTATCAACATTTGTTTTCTTCCTCTTATGATTTAAATGTGTTTCATCTGAATCAGTGATTTCTTCATAATCAATAGGAATAGACTCATCATCAACCATCATTTTTTTATGTTTATCTTGTTTGTTCTTTTTGCGAGAAGGAGTGATAACCTCATTAGGATCAATCTCAAGAAAACCTTCATTCAGGGTTTCCTCATTTTCAAATGCAAGCCTTTCAGGATTTCTAGAATGAGGATTTTTCTTTCTTCTTGTATGTTCTTCTCTGTCCACTCTTGCAGGTTCAACCTCCATTACTTTCTATTTCTTTTAATGGCATAAGTGTCCTCAGACACACACTTTTATTAAATAGAAAAATAAATTAGATATGAGAATTTGCAAGAGTTTACACCTGAACACCTCAACACTCTTGCAATGAGCTATATATAAGCTAAATGTCCTAACAAACTCTAGTTATGGATCACTTATTAAATAAACAAGTGTCCATTTACAATAAATTATATCTTAACAATATTCTAACTATAATCCTAATTTAGAGCCTAAGATACAACACCTTTCTAGAGTCATATCTTTAACAACAATACTCTATTTCTAAATGTCTCCATTTATTAATCAAATATTCTAGATTATTAATTTAATATTCTAAATTAATAATTACTTTATTCTAACATTTTAAACTATGATATTTCTATTTTGGATCATCGAACATTCCCCCCTATGATCCAAGGATACATTACAACAGATACCAAGTTCATCCCTAAACTTAGTAAATTTTATTCTCCCAAGAGGTTTCTTGAAAATGTCCATTGGACAAAAGTTGGTACCCTTTATTCTCATTAGAATACCCAATCATTGTGCATTTTAAGATTCTTGAGTCAAGCTTAGTTATTTTTTCTTTCAGAACTAAGGCATAACATACTGATCCAAAAACTCTAATATGTTTAACTTGAGGTTTGAAACCAATCCATGCTTCATAAGGTGTGATTCTGTCAAAAGAAGCAGTTGGAGATCTGTTCCTTAAGTAGATATTTGTATGAATTGTTGTTGCCCAATATGTAGGAATTAACGTTTTTAAGGTTAACATGGATCTTGCCATTCCTAACAAGGTGTGATTCATTCTTTCTATGACTCCATTTTTCTGAGGAGTGTCGACATTTGTAAGATGTCTTCTTATCCCGTTGTCTGTGAAATATGTTTTGAATTCATGAGAAGTGAATTCCCTTCCATTATGTGTCCTGAGAGTCCCTATCTTTTCTTTAACCTCATTTTCAATAAGTTGACAAAAAATCTTAAACTTTTCAACTGCTTCTGACTTTTTCTTCAAGAAGTAATCTCAAGTCATTCTACTAAAATCATCAATAAAGAGTAAAAACTATTTGCAACCACCTAAAGAAATTTGTAGTGGTCCACAAACATCACTATGACCTAGTTGCAACCGCCTATTTGCTCACCATGAACTTGTTGGAAAACTCTCTTGACTTTGTTTTCCATAAATGCAAGCTTCACATTTTGTATTTTCCTTTTTGAAATTTGGAAGTCCCTTAACCATCCCTTGTTTTTGAAATTGAGAGAGACTTTCAAAGTTGAGATGTCCATATCTCACATGCCACAATCTTATAGGTGAAATACATGTACTTACTGCTCCTACAAAATCATAATTCCTTGGAATAACTATCCCTTTCATCCTTAACAGTTTTCCATATTCATAACTTGTCATCACTATTTTCATTTTCTGTTTGACTAAATTAATATTAACTAAGCCATCTTCCATAATCACATGATGTCCTGCTTGTTGAATCGTGACTAAAGACAACAAATTATTTTTAAAGGTTGATACATACCATAAATTTGAAATCCTTCTTTCTCCAATATCAGGTAAATAAACCTTAACTACACCTTTTCCATAAGGAGTATGTTTGGTATTATCTGCATGAAAGATGAAATTAATATGACATTCTTGAAAATTCCAAAAGAAATCACGTATGAAATTCATGTGGTGAGATGCTCCTGAATCTAGAATCCAAGCATCTTCATAAGCACTTTGAAAATCGGTAGAAATCTGTAATGTTGAAGATGAGGTAAAGACATATTATGAACCATCATCATCTCGATCATTTGAAAACTATTTTGTGTTTTGATGAAACTTGGAAATTTTATCAATGGAAGTAGGACAATCTTCTCCATAATGACCAACTTTGTTACATCTTATACAAAAAAATTGACTTAAATCTCTTCCTCTGCCTGAATTTTGTCCTCTGCCTCTATTTTGACCTCGGTTTGGTGTTTTTCCTCTGCCTTGATTGTTGCCTTGAAAATAGCCTCTGCCTTGACTATTTCCTCTTCCTTTAAAATACCCTCTCCCTTGATTGTTTCCTCTGCCTTGAAAATAGCCTTTGTTTTGACTATTTCCTCTTCCTTGAAAATTACTCATGTCTAAAAAATTGTCTTCTCTAATTTGTCTTCTGTAGCATCCCTCCCATTTCATCACGACATCAAGCCTCACGTAACAAGTGAATTTTTTTTTTTTTGTGTGTGTGTGCATGTGTAGAAGGGTAATAAAGACATTATACTCATTGTGCAACATGACCACGAACACCACACAAGCAACTCATTCAACAACCATAACATGATGACCTAAAAAATATAAGAATGACTACCCACCCGTCCTACCCTGCAATGGTTAGGACCTCCAGGACACATAAGCAACGCTCAAGCCCAGGTTCCCATCGATTTTGACCATTTAAGGTCTCAGGGCTGGCGACTGTTCTGAGGAACAAGGAGGTGTCTACATCCCACCCCAAACAATAAGTCCAAGCCGACCAGCTAAAATACAACATCAAGATCAGCCATGAAACTTCATTCCGCAATAATCAATATTTAAAGCCATCCTTTTAAAGTATTTTGCATAAGGTAGACATTGAAACACTTTATTTACGCCCATAAAGAAAACTATGTTATTTTTATAAGGTCGCATGTTAAACACTCTTACACTCTGAATGGTTACAATAAAATTTGATGACGGAAGAAGTAAATAACCAACTACCATACATTACATTGACATTCCCTTGCGTGCAAGAAGTAAAATCTAAACATTAAGCAATACGTCATGCAAAACCTTAATTTCCATGTGCGCAAGAAATAAATAAGTTTAATTCATCTTTCAAGAACAACCCAGATAAAAAAAACCATATATATACAATCATTTACTACGTAAATCCAAATGCGCAAGAAGCGAGAATTAACCATTAATACCGCATCCACATTGTTATAAGACGCAAGAGATTTGAATGCCTTTCCTTACCACTCCCTTATAACCCATGCACACCTAAGTGTACAATGAACTTAAGGAATTTGCTTCCACAACTCTTTTACAAGGCCAAGCTTATAACAATCAGCATAAAAGAAAAATGAGGGAGGCTTAATAACATTCTCTAAATTAAATAATAATAAATAAATAATAAATAAAAAGGCATTCCTTTTTCAACTAAATTAAATAATAAATAAAAAGAACAAAAAGGCATTCCTTTTCAACTAAATTAAATAATAAATAAATAAAACTAGCAAGTGAAGACAGAATTCAGTAATTACTTTCCTTTCATCTCTACATTAAATAATAATAAAAAGGCATTCAATTTCAACTATCTGTTATAATTAGCAACCGAAGTCAGAAATCAGTAATTACTTATCGGTCCATTATAGGTGAGGACGATAATTGGTAAATGTAGGCTGCAAGTTAAGACAAGGAAGGTCAAATCACCAGGAAAATTCGTGAGGAAAGATTTATCCTGTGCAGAAGGAAATTTTACCCACATTTTAAATCATATTTACGACAGAAAAGGTTAATCAAACTTAGCAATTAAACCACCGCTCAGAAACCCCAGACAAAGGATAGGTTCAAGAATTAGGGATGGTTCTGCAATAAGAAAATTCTGCAAGAATTGACACATAGAGTTTGCTCGCAATCAAGTGAAGGCAAAGGAAGGGCATTTTCAGGTGGTAAAATAAATTTGATGGTGTAAACGTTGGCCATCACTGTCATCAATTTAAGAAGTGTTGTCCATTCACTGGGCTGTCAAAAAGCATAAGTAAATCACTGTCCCAAAAATGGTAACAACCTCAACGCATTAGCTCCCTAACAGAACGGTCAAATTCTAAACATGTGGCTTAAGCGCTTTAGTGCTGGCATTAACAAATTTATAATCAATGTCAATTTAAACACGGGTTCAAGTCCAGATGCTGTTGTGCATGCGTGGGTATAAAATTTGGTTCAACAGCACAGAAAAAACGCCCTCAAGGAAAACGCAGTAACAATTAGAATCCGTGCAACACAAATAAAATCGTGATCCAGTAGTGGTGATGAAATAGTTGGTAAAAGAACAGGCTGGTGATAGTAAGGAAGGGTTAATGCATTCATCTCAACCCATTCGTAGACAGGGACAGTTTCGCCAGTGTAAAAAAAATTAATTACCCAGTTTAATTTCGTCAACTAAGTGATTAAGATGCAAGGTAAAAGAAATCGCTCAAGGAATCGCCCAGGTATAAATTCAGACTTAAACCAATGGATGAATGGCAATGAGAACGCCCTAGTAAACTAACCGCTACCTTAGAAAAATCTACAATGGAACTAAAGTGGTAGTGCAGAAAAATAAAAAGGGTTTAATAGCAGAAATTGAGAATCACCCTTGCAAGATTGGTTATTAACTCAGGGTAATATGCCATTAAAATAAAAATTTGTAGAGGGCAAGCCAATCGCTGGTCACAAGAATGCGAGTGCAGAGCCTAACATTCGTTACTATAAAGGCAGAGTTTAGTTATCAACAATGCATAGAACGCCTAGTAGAATTATCCAACAAGCTTAAAACACAGCCAAGTGTAAAATCGCCATGACAGTAAGAGGAACGCAGGGATAGGTTCTTCATAAAAAAAAAAACTTAGGGACAACATTTTGTAGTGATCACCTATCGCAATCGCTGAAGTCATAAACATCTTTCTTTTATCCACTACCAAAATACAATAGCAGAATTAATATTTTTACATCCGTTACACAATCACAACCACCGAAGTAATAAAAACCAGTCAATCCAAAAAGAACTAAACAAAGAATAAAGTTAAATATTTCCATCTCAGAATACCCCCCAAAAAAGCTGACAACAGTAAGAGAAGGCCGCGACCCTAAGGATAACTTCATCGAAAGGATCACAGGGTTCCTATCAGTGGAGACACAGAAAATAACAACCATGAAGCAAGATAATGCAAACACCAAGGTTGTACTGAAGGGCACATATCAATCAATCAATCAAGGACATCCACAGAGGTGGGCAGCTAAAAGTTCACCTTCGCATCACCATCTTCGCGCAGAAAAGCAGGGCGTTGAGATCCATAGGTCTTTTAACGCTAAGGAGACGATCGTAGATTAGTCTCCTGGCCATCTGTTCAGGCGAGGACTGGCGAGCTAGGGGCGAAAGACAAAACCATCGCATGGGTCAAAAATCAATACACAGGGTGGTCACGACATGCGGGAAGATGAAGGTCAAGGAATCAATCAGCCAATCATTCATCCTGGCTATAAAAATTTCAGTCATGAATCTAGACAACAGTTTACCTACCCAATTCACATGCAGATCTAAAACATACATCCTACAACATTCTATCAAGCAACCGAAAAAGCGTACCGTTGCCTATTCGCCTCCTCCGAGTGTCGTCCACATGCTCCGTGCAACTCTCGTTCGCTGACCGTCGAGACTATACCAGTACCTCCCAACCAATGCTAAGGGTACTCTTCTTCCCCCTTAGCCCCTTGAGCCGCAAAGGGGCCACAAACACTATCCATAGATTACGTCTAGCTCCCAGCTCGCCTCACAAGGACGAGCTACCACTCCTCTCCGAGCTGGGTATCCCAACTCCCCACAACTAAATTAGTCAAGTCGATATTTCTGCAGCGTAACGTTATGCAAACAGAAGATGATCATTTCTCCTTCTCCTTCCTTCATTATATAGAATTTCCCACTTCTTCTCTTTCCTAAAATCTCATTTAATTAAAGTTTTTTAAAATAAATTCCTAAAAATTCTTCTACGTACAAGTGTCCCTCATCCCCTACATTCCTCCATTAATTAACTTCTTTAATTAAGAAAATATCTTTATTTCCCTCTCCCACCTAGAGTTACCCCTAGAATCACTCCTAGGTGTCTCAAGTTTCCCTTAGAAGTTTTAAAGGTTTTTCCTATTATGAAATTGTTAATTCAGTTTAAAATTAGAAAGCTCTTAAATGTGGATTCCTTACTAAGTTGACTTCCCTCTTTTTCCTTTAATTTCCCCTTTTTCCCTTTTTATGTTACCTCCTTTCCCTACTTTCCTATTTTATTGATTTTTCCCTCTTTCCCCTTTTACTTAGAACTCAAAAAGGCAGGTGTGGATTTTAACCACTTTCCCTTTTATCATTAAATTAGTAAAATTTATATTATCAAAAGCTAAAACATTCAATTCCCTCATTACATTTTATAACCACAGAATTCATTTTTATGAATAAATTAATTACTTACTTCCTTCATGTTATAGATTTTGTGAAGATCAGAGTTATCCCCTAAGTTGTTTTCATTTTAAATATTATAATTTATTTATTTAATTAATTCTTTTATTTTATTTATTTATTATTATTTTTTAAAGGTAGGCTAAATTTTATCACTAGCATAATTTAGACTTAGGCCTTAGATTTTGTACTGGGTGACAATCAATTAGGGAAATTGTTTTAAAAATACTTAACACATTAATTGTCCTAAGGCCTTCTAGGTTCAACCCTCTATCATCAACAACGCGACGTGCCCTTCAGGACACACTAGGTGCTCCAAGGGTGCCACTCACCTCATCTGTTCATTTGCGTGACGTGCCCTTCAGGATGCACTACACGGTCCAAGGGTGCCACTCGCCTCTTGACTGATTGATAGACATCGATAACCCTTGGAGTCAACACTCCACCAGGTGAACTTGTGGGAGACTAAGGTCTTTTACGGAATAAGTCCCCCACCTTATTGCGTTCCCCTTAGAATCATCATGAGCGACTGTCGTAGTCTACACCCATGGCATCGTGGGTCCCCTCGGACTAGGTAATCTTTAACCTATAGTTCGAGCCACAACGAGAGTGCTAGGAGGTTGTGGCAGGGATGTTGTCCACACCTCTCCCTCAACATCTCTAGTAGTCATGTGTGACCCCTTTACTCCATATGTGAGTCTGGTCGGCAAGCTATCATCAGCCTGCATCATCAACAAATCATGTCAGAACATATCCACATCATCTCATCTAGTCAGATGCACTAATATCATAGTAAAACAATCAAACCTCAAAGGCACACTCCCTGACTCAATCCAGAGTCCAAGGGGTTCCATCGATGCCTCTGCATCCTCAAGGTCCAAAACTCTCCAGACTCAGTAAAACCGAGTCAATAGAACCTATCTATGTCAAAGTGGTAAAACAACAGGTCATCATCCCATAACGCCTCATACTCAAAATCAAAAGTTTTAATAGCATAATAATTCGGATCACTTACGAGCAAGTGTCCTCAAAGAATAAGTTTTCTCAGTGCGCCAGAGTAAAATGTTACGTACACCCCCTCTTGGTTTGAACTTCGTCCCAAGTTTCACAGTATATATGCTGAAATAAAGTGTGTCACAGTATCATATATCTATATATCAAACAAAAATGGAAACTAATAGCGCATATCATATGCGTCCTCCCAGGTTGCCAAGTGCAGACTATAATTGTCCCACTGGACCTTGACCTGATCTACCATTCGATGTCGTAACTGTCGAATGCGATGATCTAATATGCAGACTGACTTATCCGTGAGCGCTCCCTCGTTTGATACCTACAAGGAACTCATGTCAATAACATGTGTAGGATCACTGATATAATGTCTCAAAACAGATACATGAAAAACATCGTGCATACGCCTCAAGGAATCAGACAAGGCTAGTCGATAGGCCATGGGCCCCTTTCTCTCCACAATCTCGAAAGGTCCCATGAACCTAGGAGAGAGTTTAGTTCCCTTCTAAAACTTGATCGAACTCTTAAGTGGTTTAACCTACAAGAAGACTTGATTGCCGACCTCATAACTACAGTCGACACGGTGCGCATCGGCATAACTCTTCTGTTGATCCTGCGCTTCTTTAATCAATTGTCTTATTCTTTTCATTTTCTCTTCCATTTCTTGGATCTCTTATGGTCCCACCAAGACCCTATCCTCAAGACGATCCCAACTCAAGGGCATCCGACATGGTCGCCCGTAAAGAAACTCAAAAGGCGCCATCTTAATGGTGATCTGGTAACTGTTGTTGTAAGTGAACTCCACTAGAGGCAAGAATTCCTCCCAACGCTTTTGTTGGTCCATCATGTACATGTGCAACATGTCCTCCAAGTTTTGGTTCATTCATTCAGTCTGTTCGTTAGTCTCCAGGTGATATGTAGTACTAAAGTTAAGTTGGGTTCCCAAGGCCTCTTGGAAACTTGTCCAAAATTGTTCGGTAAACACTGATCCTCGATCGAATATAATCCTCTTAGGCATACCATGCAACCTCAAAATCTCACTGATGAAAACCCTAGCTGTGTCAGGTGCCTGATATATCGTATGCACAGGAATAAAGTGAGCACTTTTCATCAAAGTGTCTACTAATATGAAAATCGAGTCATGCCTCCTTGCCATCAGTGGGAATCCAACAACAAAATCCATCGAAATAACCTCCCATTTTGATTTCAGAATGGCATGTGGTTGTAGTAATCCTGTTGGGTGTCTATGTTCAGCCTTTACCTACTGACATTCTAGACATCTGGCCACATAGTTGACTATGTTGGCCTTCATTCCCTCCCAGAAGAATAAGGGTTTAAGGTCTTCCCTCATCTTCGTGACTCCCAGGTGAGCCATATAAACTGCTCTATGAGCCTCGCTCAGGATCAACATCCTCAAATCGTCGTTTGGTGGTATGTAAATACGACCTTTAAACCTCAATAAACCATCGCCATCAAATTAAAATCCCTCAAATCGTGGTACCATCATTGTGTTTTGTCCGATAAAACCCTCGACCTCTATGTACCAGTCATCGTCACGTTGTAAAGTTAGAATCTTTTCACATAGATTCATCTGAAGAGGCAACACCGAAAAGATGTGTGGTCTCCAATTCAAAGCATCCACCACTTAGTTCATTGTTCCATTTATGTAAGTAATCTCAAAGTTGTACTCCCTAACCAATTCTGACCAATGTCTCTGTCGTGCGTTTATGTCACTTTGTGTAACTATGCGTTGTAGTCCACAATGGTCAGTCTTTAGTTCAAATTTTCATCCAACAAGGTAGTGTCTCCAAACCTTCAAGGCATAAACAATGGGTAATAACTCCAAATTGTGCATCGCATAGTTTTCCGCATGCTTTCTCAGTTTCCTCGAAATGTAAGAAATCACTCGTCCATCTTGCACCAAGACTTCACCTAAGCCTTCCTTAGATGCGTCAGTGCATACCAAGAAGCCCACATCCATGTCAGGGACCTATAGTATCGGTGTGGTTGTCAACAATTCCTTGAGACTTTGGAACGATTTTGCCCATTTCTCGGTCCAAACAAACTTTTTGTTCTTCTTTTGCAACTCCGTGATCGGATTTTCTATTTTCGAAAATCCCTCGATGAACCGTCGATAGTATCTTGCTAAACCCATGAAGCTACGCACTTATGGGACATCCTTCAGCGCATTCCATTCCATAATTGCCTCGACCTTGGCTGGATCCATGACGATGCCTTCGCCGGAGATGACATGCCCCAAGTAGTGAATCCTCGATTTATAAAAAGAGCATTTGGACAACTTCCCACACAATTTGTGCTCTCGCAGACATTGTAGTACCAAGCGCAAGTGCTAGTCATACTCCTCCATCATCCAAGAGTAAATCAAAATATCATCAATGAATACATGGATGAACTTGTCCAAGTACTCACGGAACACCCCATTCATCAAACTCATAAATACCCCTGGGGAATTCGTCAGTCCAAACGGTAAAAAAGTAAACTCGTAATGTCCAAACCTCGTCTTAAAGGTGGTCTTAGGGACATCATCCTCCTTGATCCGCAACTAGTGATACCCTGATCGCAAATCGATCTTGGAGAACATCATCACACCCTTCATTTGATCGAACAAATCATCAATTCTCGGCAATGGATAATGATTCTTGATCGTAGCCTTGATCAGTTGATGGTAGTCAATGCAAAGCCTCCATGACCCATCCTTCTTTCGTATGAAAATAACAGGTGAACCCCACGGTGACACACTAGGACGTATCAGCCCCAACTCGACCAACTCCTTTAGTTGCATATTTGACTCTTGTAACTCTGGGGTCGACATCCGATATGGCATTCTTTCTATCGGTTCAGTCCCTGGTTTTAGGTCTATGGTAAACTCCAATTCCCTCTCGGGTGGCATCCCAGGTAACTCCTCCGGAAACACGTCTGCAAACTCTCTCACCACCGGAAGGTGTTCTAGACCTTCCGCTACTCCCTTCTCGTTTAACGCAAGGAACGCATAAATCTTGCACCCCTTGCGCATAGTCTTCTGTAACTATAAGGAAGAAACGAACCTCAAGGAAACTCCCTGGTTCCATCCTACTATCACACGTCTCTATCCCTCATCATCGACCAAGCTCAATTTTTTCATCTTACAGTTGAGTATCGCCTCATGCGATTCCAACCAATCCATACCAATCACGACATCATAAGATCCTAGGATCGTGATGTATAGGTTGGCCCTGGTGACAAACTCTTCTAGGTTAAGTACATAGCCCCTAACCTTTCCTCCAACCTTTTGTTTGTCTCTCAAAACCATCTCAATGAAGCTAAACTCGTCCTATTCGACTGCCTTTACCTTAATTCTTGTTAGCACTACACCAAAAATGAAACTCTCGATAGCACCGGGATCTACCAAAATACTAAGGGTCTAGTCAATGACAATACCTTTTGTCTCGAGCACAGTCGACTGATGATCTGCCCGATGGTTATTCACCACTGCATGAATCCGATGGGCCTTGCCCATATCTACCATGGTAGTGGGTCCAGCTGATCTGAACACTTTGATAATCTCCATAGGGAAATCATGTTGGTAGTGTGGCTCCTCACATGTCCAACACCTCTTCTTCAGCCCAGTAGTCCTAGTACCTGAAGTAGAAGATAACGACCCACCATCCTAGAACCCTGGTCTGTTTTACTGAATAGGCCTAAATTGTTGTTGCTGCGGGCGACACTGTTGCTGATGTTGTGGTCCCTGATAAGGTGTCCGCTGCTGAGGCATCGTTCACCGAGCTGCAGTGAAAGTGGATCCCCTTGGGAATCCATGGTATCCCAACATATGTCTGGCTGGTGTCTGGTGCTGCTATGCTCCAGATGACACTTTCCCTGCTGGTCTCGCTGGAGTCCTGGTCTGACCCCCACTGATAGGCTCCTCTTCTACTATGAGGGCCTTTTGGATGACATCATGCAAGGTTTGGGGAATCAAAATTCTAACCTTTTCACGTAGGCTGCCATTAAGGCTGAACATGAACCTATTGACCTTAAGTTTTTCATTGTTAAGGTGCATAGCATACCGAAGTATCTCCATAAAACAGGCCTCGTACTCAGGCACCGTATGACCTCCCTTTCGTAAGGCGTTGAACTCATTAGGTTGGTGCTCAATGAATTCCTCTGAAAGGTACCTCTCTC
Source organism: Picea engelmannii (assembly GCA_009831015.1). Taxonomy (NCBI): domain Eukaryota; kingdom Viridiplantae; phylum Streptophyta; class Pinopsida; order Pinales; family Pinaceae; genus Picea; species Picea engelmannii. The sequence continues at coordinate 2,346,292 of ML776611.1, forward strand.
GGAACCATTCCTCGAACAATTCCCATGACAATTCCTTGACGACCATGTTCAGTTTCGGTAGGAGTGTCTTCCAGCATAGAAGAGCGCTCCCCTTTAGTTGAAAGACCACCATGTAGACCTTCATGTTGGAGGTGTAACCATGAAGTGAAAAGCACATCACCATATTCTCCAACCATGCCTCGGTGTTTGCATCGTCTAGGGCACCAAAGAACTCAAGAAATTTGACCTTCTCGAGTTCATGGTGAATGCTACCAGTACCAATCGGAGCACATGGTGGAACCTCAATGGGTGCTGGCACTCTAGCCTCATCTCTGTTCAAACGACTGATCAGTCCCTTAGAGATGCGCTAAAAAGATCTCATCATTCTGACTACATCACCAACTGCTATCTTCTCCTGTTCGAGAACTCGCTCATCTCCCTGGGGGTTAGACCCCTCGGGCATGGATGTTACTGGAGGCATTGTGCCTCCTCCCCTAGCACCCTGTCATCTGCCTCCATGGAATACTCTAACCATGATTACGTGCATGCACACAATTCAACTCGATTAGAAACAGTATAATCAATTATTCACATCAAAGAAAGTCATAGCGATCCCAAGTCGCTGGTCAAACCTGGCTCTGATACCACATGTAGCATCCCTCCTGATTCGTCATGACATCAAGCCTCATGTAACAAGTGAAATTTTTTTATTTTTTTATTTTTTTATTTTTGTGTGTGTGCATGTGTAGAAGGGTAATAAAGACATTATACTCATCATGCAACATGATGATGAACACCACGAAATCAACTCACGCAACAACCACAACATGACGACCTAACAAAAATAAGAATGACTACCCGCCCATCCTACCCTCAAATGGTTAGGACCTCCATGACACATAAGCAATGCTCAAGCCCAGGTTCCCATTGGTTTTGGCCATTTAAGGTCTCAGGGCTGGCGATTGTTCTGAGGAACAAGGAGGTGTCTACATCCCACCCGAAACAACAAGTTCAAGATGACCAACTAAAAAACAACATCAAGATCAGCCATGACACTTCATTCCGCAATAATCAATATTTAAAGTCGACCTTTTAAAGTATTTTTCATAAGGTAGACATTGAAACACTTTATTTACGCCCATAAAGAAAACTATTTTATTTATATAAGGTCGCATGTTAAACACTCTTACACTCTTAATGGTTACAATAAAATTCGATGATGCAAGAAGTAAATAATCGACTACCATACATTACATTGACATTACCTTGCGCGCAAGAAGTAAAATCTAAACATTAAGCAATACATCATGCAAAACCTTAACTTCCATGTGCGCAAGAAATAAGTAAGTTTAAGACATCTTTCAAGAATAACCCCGATAAAAACAAACATATCTATACCATCATTTACTACGTAAATCCAAATGCACAAGAAGCCAAAATTAACCATAAATACCACATCCACATTGTTATAAGGCCTTGCCTTATAACAATGTACAATGTACAATGTCAAGAGATTCAAATGCCTTGCTTTACCACTCCCTTATAACCCAAGCACACCTAAGTGTACAATGAACTTAAGGAATTTGCTTCCATAACTCTTTTACAAGGGAAAGATTATAAGAATTAGCATAAAAGAAAAATGAGGGAGACTTAATAACATTATCTAAATTAAATAATAACAAAGAAATCATAAATAAAAAGGCATTGTTTTTTCAACTAAATTAAATAATAAATAAATAAAACAAAAAGGCATCCCTTTTCAACTGATTTTTATAACTAGCACTTGAAGACAGAATTCAATAATTACTTTCCTTTCATCTCTAAACTAAATAATAATAAAAAGGCATTCAATGTCAACTACCTGTTATAATTACCAACCGAAGTCAGAAATCGTTAATTACTTATCGGTCCATTATAGGTGAGGACAATAATTGGTAATTGTAGGCTGCAAGTTAAGACAAGGAAGGTCAAATCACCAGGAAAATTCGTGAGGAAGGGTTTATCCTATGGAGAAGAAAATTTTAACCACATTTTAAATCATATTTATGACAGAAAAGGTTAATCAAACTTAGCAATTAAACCACCGCTCAGAAACCCCAGGCAAATGATAGGTTCAAGAATTAGGGATGGTTCTGCAATCAAAAAATTCTGCAAGAATTGACACACAGAGTTTGCTCACAATCAAGTGAAGGCAAAGGAAGGGTGTTTTCAGGTGGTAAAAAAAATCTCATGGTGTAAACGTTGGTTGTCACTGTCATCAATTTAAGAAGTGTTGTCCATTCAATATGCTATCAACAAGAATAAGTAAATCGTTGTCCCAAAAATGGTAACAACATCAATGCATTAGCTCCCTAACAGAACTGTCAAATTATAAAGATGTGGCTTAAGCACTTTAGTGATGGAATCAATAAATTTATAATCAATGTCAATTTAAACATGAGTTCAAGTCCAGGTGTTGTCGTGCATGCGCGGGTATAAAATGTGGTTCAACAGTGTAGACAAAACGCCCTCATGGAAAACGCAGTAATAGTTAGAATTCATGTAACACAAATAAAATCATGATCCAGTAGTGGTGATGAAATAGTTGGTAAAAGAACAGGGTGGTGACAGTAAGGAAGGGTTAATGCATTCATCTCAACTTATTCACAGACAAGGACCGTTTCGCTAGAAAAAAAAAACAATTACCCAATTTAATTTCACCAGCTAAGTGATTAAGACGCAAGGTAAAATAAATCTCTCAAGGAATCGCCCGGGTGTAAATTCAAACTTAAACCAATGGATGAATGGAAATGAGAATGCCTTGGTAAACTAACCGCAACCTCAGAAAAATTTACAATGGAACTAAAGTGGTAGTGAAGAAAAATAAAAAGGGTTTAATAGCAGAAATTAGGAATCACCCTTGCAAGATCGGTTATTAACTCAGGGTAATATGCCATTATGATGTAGGAGCATCTCTCCACACATCTAGCTAACCCACATCAGTGCATGCATTCAATGAAGAGAGGCGTAACTCTCATTTCAAAATTTGAAATTTGAATGTAATTAATGTTGTAGGTTGTTGAGCTGTAAAGTTGCGCCTTTGTGCAGGCATTAGAGTAGATAGCCTTGAATGTTTGTAAGGCTGAAATATAGATCTGATTCTGGACTAGACAACCCATTCAATGTAATTGAATAGGGTAGGTGAGTTTGGAGGGAAGAGCTCAAAGAGCCCCCTCATGTAAAAGATCGGGATATCTTCTTTTTATTAACATAGAGAGCGTGAGAGATCACATAGATCAGAAAGAGAGAAAAAGAGAGAGTGGAGAAGGAGCTGAGGCTTTGTTACAGTCCACGCTCAGAACACCTTTGTAAAGAGGCATTTTATTAATACAAACATAAGCAGTTTTTCCTGTAATTATATTCAGTGTTGAATGAATGTCTATGTGTGTTCAATGTATGTTGTAGATGTATGTTGTAGGTATGGATTTGTAGGGATTGTTTGATTTTAGGGCTAGATGTCTTTGAGGCTTCACACTATGAGGGTGTGATAGAACACTACGGGTTCTGATAGCCGTGCATAGAGGGTGTATTTATGAATTCTATGGGTTTAGACAAAGGCGTTCCAGGAGGGCACAGTAGCTGGAATCATTAGCTCAGAGGAAGACCTCAAGGTTGTTGAATACCTTAGAGGTAAGGCTGTGTATGAGAGACAAAGTTGCATACAAAATATCTGAGGAGTTCTGTGAAGCTATGCCAAGTGGGCATTGAGCACAGGCACAGAGTGCACAGAAGAACTCTGCTATGAGTTCAAGGAGAATCAGAATCACTAAGGATTCTGAGAGATTTGCCAAGAGGGCATTGAGTAGGTGCATAGGGTGCACAGGAGAGGATAGAACTGTTGGATGTTCTATGAGAAGACACTCTACCAGGTGGGCATTGAATAGATGTGAAGATAGGCATAGGAGAAAAGAACTCTTTGAGTTCTGTAATTTGAAAAAGAATCCATAGAAGGATCTTCACAGCGTTACTGAACACCTTGCAGACTCAACAAGAGGTTGCTTGAGCGAAGGAGTGCCAGGAGGGCATCATATTTCTCCATCTGTAGGAGAAGGAAGAAGGGTAAAATCCCTCAGAGGTAGAAGCTACAGGAAAAGATCATAAGGGATAGCACCTTCGTGTGCGCAGAGACTCTGCAAGGAGTGCAGGAGTCATGGAAACCTCTTAAGGTTTCAGAGAAAGTCAAGCTCAAGAGGGCGAGTGATTTTACACATGGAGTCATAGTTGAAGAGATCATAGAATCAAGGAAAAGGCTGAGGCCTTTAGCACTTGGAAATTCTTCCAAGGTCAGGGAGAAAGCGCATAAGCTCGGGAGGAGCACAACTGTCGTCGGATCAGTCGAAGAGATCTGGACCATTGAAGTTTCCACGTGCATGGAGCAGTGGAGAAGCACATAGGATAGAAGAGGTTCTAAGCCATTGAATCTTGTTCAGAATACCCGACAGCCGTTGGATCTGTCAGGAGTTTCACGAGGGTTAAGCCTTCATGAACAGAGGCGAAAGTCCCGAAGAGTGCATAGTTATCGGGATTTCGTACTTTGGGATTTCAGAGGTCTCAAGGATGAGAGATCGGGAAACTCCATGGTGGAAGTCTTGAAATAGAGAAATAGATCTGGATCGTCCATCCGTGGAGGAAACATGGAAAATATTGAGGGTCCATCGGTATTTCAGATATCGGGGATTCGAGTTGACAGAGGATATTGTGTCACTGGAGGTCGCAAGTCATGAAATCAAGAAATGATGAGGGCCATCCATCTAAGGGAGGACACATGGCATCAATCCAGGATTTCAGGGAAAATCCCGAAAGGAAGAGTCCATCGGGATTTCGAAAATCGAGAATTCGAGAGTCCTATTGACAAGAGGTCGGGCTCTCATATTGATAAGCCTCGAAGGGAATAAGACTATGGTCTTATGAGAAGTGGTCATATGGACCAAATCATAGCCTAGGGGGATAATCATTGATTGAATCCTTTTTAGCATTTCGACATTTCAGAGATTGGAAGGTCGAGGAGTCAAGGACTCAAGAGATCGGGACACTGAGGGTTCCGAAATGAAAATTTTCCTATTTGGGGAAAAAATCCATAAATGTGTACAGAGGTCATGGCCAAGAACAAAAGGACCTATGGATCGATAATTTGAGATTCCAATAGGGAATCAAAAGATTCTCTTTGGCTCATGGAAGTAATTGAACGATCCTAAGAGCGAACTTCGGCTGAGGGTCAGAAGGGGTCTGCATCAAATTAAAATAAAAATTTGTAGAGGGCAAGCCAATCGTTGGTCAAAAGAATGCGAATGCAGAGCCTAACATTCGTTACTATAAAGGAAAAGTTTAGTTATCAACAATGCATAGAACGCCTAGTAGAATTATCCAACAAGATTAAAACGCAACCAAGTGTAAAATCGCCATGATAGTAAGAGGAACGCAGGGATAGGTTCTTCATCAAAAAAAAACTCAGGGACAACATTTTGCAGTGATCACCTATCACAATCACCGAAGTCATAAACATCTTTCTTTTATCCACTACCGAAATACAATAGCAGAATTAATATTTTTACATCCGTTACACAATCACAACCGCTGAAGTAATAAAAACTAGTCAATCGAACAAGAATTAAACACAGAATAAAGTTAAATATTTTCATCTCGTAATACCAAAAAAAAAAATGACAATAATAAGAGAAGGTCGGGGCCCTAAGGATATCTTCATCAAAAGGATCGCAGGGTTCCTATCAGTGGAGACGCATAAAATAACAACCAGGAAGCAAGATAATCCAAACACCAAGGTCATACTAAAGGGCACATATCAATCAATCAGGCAAGGACATCCACAAAGGTGGGAGGCTAAAGGTTCACCTTCGCATCACCATCCTCGCATAGAAAAGAAGGCCATTGAGATCCATAGGTATTTTAATGCTAAGGCGACGACGTAGATTAGGCTCCTGGCTGACTACTCAGGCAAGGACTGGCGAGCTAGGGGCGAAAGGAAAAACCATCGCATGGGTCAAAAATCAACACACAGGGTGGTCACGACATACCGAAAGATGAAGGTCATGGAATCAATCAACCAATCATTCAACTAGGCTATAAAAATTTCATTCATGAATCTAGACAACAGTTTACCTACCCAATTCACATGCAAATCTAAAACATACATCCTACAACATTCTATCAATCAACCGAAAAAGCATACTGTTTCCTGTTTGCCTGCTTCGAGTGTCGTCTTCATGCCCCGTGCAACTCCCTCTCGCCGACCGTCGAGACTACACCGGCACCTCCCATCCAATGCTAGAGATACTCTTCTTCCCCCTTAACCCCCTGATCCGCAAAGGGGCCACACAAGATATCCATATATTACGTCTAGCTCCCAGCTCACCTCGCAAGGAAGAGCTACCACTCCTCTTCGTGCTGGGTATCCCAACTCCCCACAAGTAAATCAGTCAAGTCGATATTTCTGCAGTGTAACATTACGCAAATAGAAGATGATCCTTTCTCCTTCTCCTTCCTTCATTATATAGAATTTCCCACTTCCTCTCTTTCCTAAAGTCTCATTTAATTAAAGTTTTTTTAAAATAAATTCCTAAAAATTCTTCTCCGTACAAGTGTCCCTCATCCCCTACATTCCTCCATTAATTAACTTCTTTAATTAAGTAAATATCTTTATTTCCCTCACCCACCTAAAGTTACTCCTAGAGTCACTCCTAGTTGTCCCTAGTTTCCCTTACAAGTTTTAAAGCCTTTCCCTATTATGAAATTGCTAATTCTGTTTAAAATTAGAAAGCTCTTAAATGTGGATTCCTTACTAAGTTGACTTCCTACTTTTTCCCTTAAGTTCCCCCTTTTCCCTTTTTATGTTACCTCCTTTCTCTAGTTTTCCATTTTATTGATTTTTTCCTCTTTCCCCTTTTACTTAGAACTCAAAAAGGTAGGTGTGGATTTTAACCCCTTTCCCTTTTATCATTAAATTAGTAAAAATTATATTATCAAAAGATAAAACATTTAATTCCCTCATTACATTTTATAACCACATAATTCATTTTTATGAATAAATTAATTTCTTACTTCCTTCATGTTACATAGTTATCCCCCAAGTTGTTTTTATTTTAAATATTATTATTTATTTAATTAATTAATTCTTTTATTTTTATTTTTTATTTATTTTTAATTTATTTTTTATTTTTTTTTTTTAAAGGTAGGCTAAATTGTATCACTAGCGTAATTTAGACTTAGACCTTAGATTTTGTACTGGGTGACAATTAATTAGGGAAATTGTTTTAAAAATACTTAACACGTTAATTGTCCTAAGGCCTTCTAGGTTCAACCCTCTATCATAAACAATGCGACGTGCCCTTTAGGATGCACTAGGTGCTCCAAGGGTGCCACTCGTTTCATCTGTTCCTTTGCGTGACATGCCCTTCAGGATGCACTACGTGGTCCAAGGGTGCCACTCACCTCTTGACTGATTGGTAGACATTGATAACTCCTGGAGTCAACACTCCGCCAGGTTAACTTATGGGAGACTAAGGGCTTCTAAGGAATAAGGCCCCTGCCTTATTTCGCACCACTTAGAATCATTGTGAGTGACTTTCGCAGTCTACCCCCATGGCATCGTGGGTCCCCTCGAACTAGGTAATCACTAACCTACAGTTCGAACCACATCGGGAGTGCTAGTAGGTTGTGGTAGGCTTGTTATCCACACCTCTCCCTCAACATATTTGGTAGTTTTGTCTGACCCCTTTACTCCATATGTGAGTCTGGTCGGCAAGCTATCATCAACCTGCATCATCAACAAATCATGTGAGAACATATCCACATCATATCATCTAGTCAGATGCACTAATATCATAGTAAAACAATCAAACCCCAAAGGCACACTCCCTGACTCGATCCAGAGTCCAAGGGGTTCCATCGATGCCTCTGCATCCTCAAGGTCCAAAACCCTGCACACTCAGTAAAACTAAGACAATAGCGCTTGTCAATGTCAAAGTGGTAAAACAACATGTCATTGTCCCATAACGCCTCATACTCAAAATAAAAAGTTTTAATAACATAATAATCCGGATCACTTGTGAGAAAGTGTCCTCAAAGAATAAGTTTTCTTAGTGCACAAATGTGGGATGTTACATCTTCGTCAACGACCTTGTACAAAATGTCCTCTTCCTCTGCTTCTAGAACTGTCAATAGAAGATTTACTTGTGTTGGCTTCTGTTAAAAAAACATCTTCCCCAACTTGCTTTCTCTTTCCAAAAGTTTTGTTTTGTTGAGATAACATTTCACTTAGCTCATCAAACGTAAGCTTGTCTAACTTTCCAATTACTTGTAAAGTTTCCAAAAAATGTGTATAGGAAAAAGGCAATCCAACAATTAAAATTGTGGTCATGAAACTACCATCTACTGCTTGAAAACCAACATTTAGTATTTCCTGCTTAATGTTCTTAAGTTTGGAAATATATTCATGGAAATCGCCTCCTTCATTCAATTTATGTTGGAGCAACTTTGATTGAAGATAAAATTTCTTTGATTTAGGTTGAGTATCAAAAAAATCCTTAAAAATTTTCAAAGCAGACCATGCATCAGTAGTATTTTCAATGTGGACATATATATCATCATTAACTGAAGAATTTTATGAGTGTTAATGCTTTGGCATTTTTAATTTCCTATTTCTTTGGTGTGGCTGCATCTGTAGCTTTATTTGTCTTAGTATCTTCATTACATATATCACACCAAAGTTCATTATAAATGAGAGTGATTTCAATGAGACGTTTCCATGTCTTGTATGATTTTGTGCCTTCAAGTTTATCGGAGTTAGAGAACAAATTAATTAACTTCGACATTATAGTGTTGAATCTTCGCACCAAAAAAATCAAGCAAAGGATATCAAGATGAGAAACAGACAACACACATCACACAAAAAATGATCTATCGGGGCTTGGCCTTGACCCTCATATAGTCGTTGAAATAGGAGAAAAATGATTGAGCTTGGCACTTGGCTCTACTCAAATTCCAAGTAAATTTCAAAATTTTACTCCTTACAATTCTCTTGCAAATTTAAAAAAAAAAATTCACCCCCCCTTAAAGTAAAATTACATTGAGTTACAAATTTTTTTTACCCAAAAAATCACTTGATATGCATCTATCGTTTGATATACCTTCTTTTTTCTTTGGAAGCTAATGAAAAGTAGATGGAATTTTTCCGTATGAACCAGCTGGTATTGATGAGTATAAATTCATTGGGCGCTACCTGTAAAACTTTGCCACTGTTCAATAATGAAACCATCAATAGAAGATACCATTAATAGATGACACACATACACAACATATGAAGGGTGGAGAGCCAATGCAATATCAGGGGATTTAATGCTTAATATTCTTTTACTGCTCTTGAGATTCAAATATTTGTTTCTATCTCTGCAAATTCCTCACAGAAGTCATACACACAAATAACTCATACCTAGAAGATATGGAAACTTCATTTAAAAAAATCTGTATATACATCCATCTTCACTCAAAAACTCACTTGCAACTCATGTATGCAAATGATACTCAAACTCGTGGATAATAAACAGATATTTAAAATTTTCAGTTAATTTCAGATTCACACAGAGACTGAAGTTCAACCAATTCCATATTTCAAATAGACTAGAATTCCTCCCATAATCAATGGCACAAGTACTTGCAATTGAAGAAAATTTCAATCTCAGTTTGTGCGATTCATATAAATTTTCGTCAATTGAAGGAAAATCGGAAGTCCCAAGTAATGGAAATGGATACGCCTTTGTTGACAATTGTAGCTACTGCTATTGCCAACATTGGAGCTTTCTGCAGCTTCGAATCTCATCGTCTTCCATCATCAAGAACAAAAAAAGATGAAGATAACTATCATAATGAGATTTATAGTCGACGGGGTGGCGAATTAAACGGAAAAATAAAGGAATTAAGCAGAAAAGAAAATGAATTAAGTGGAAAAGCAAAGGAGGAACGGATGGCATTAAGATTTTCTCCTCAGTTTGACGGTAATAACACCACCTTCTACTGTTGGCATAATAAAAAACATTATGGATTTTTTTATCTATTTACCTATACAGTGAAAATCAACAACAAGACCGTACATGACCACCTACTTCCTTAAAGGATCTAAAAATCAAATATACAGAATGTGTCTCAGTATTCCAGTCTCCAGAAACTGAATAGCGATTAGAACTTCCAGTTCATAAGTGTAGGCTACAAAAATAATAATCTTGCCCCCATTAATACAACATAGTCTAATCAAAGAACATCGTGACATGAAGGTAAAGTCTGAAATTTCACAATATCTCTAGACACTCATATGAAGAAACACAAAATTTCTTTTCCCTTTAAAAAATTTAACAATTAACTGACCAATTTTCTGATGGAGTGCGTTGGCCTGTAGAGCTGAAATCTCCTCCTCTGTTGAGCTGCATTATTGGAGCTTTGATACCACAATAATGGCAGAAGTTTCCTTAGACACACACTTTTATTAAATAGGAAAATAAATTACATATGAGAATTTGCAAGAGTTTACACCAGAACACCTCAACACTCTTGCAATGAGCTATGTATAAGCTAAATGTCCTAACAAACTCTAGTTATGGATCACTTATTAAATAAACAAGTGTCCATTTACAATAAATGCTATCTTAAAAATCTTCTAAGTATACTCCTATTTCAGAGCCTAAGATACGACACCTTTCTAGAGTCATATCTTTTACAACAATACTCTATTTCTAAATGTCTCCATTTATTAATCAAATATTCTAGATTATTAATTTAATATTATAAATTAATAATTATTTTATTCTAACTTTTTAAAATATGATATTTGTATTTTGGATCATCTAACATCTTTTTCCTTCTTGTGTCTTTTCAATATGAAAGGTGTTGATGAAATCCATGATATCATTCTTTGTAGAGTAAATCCCCACTAACATATGTGAAAGTCGTTCAGAAAAATCCTGTAAAAATAAAATATAACATTTTCATGTTAAATAAAATTAAAACATTAGCATGATACTAAAAATATTAAACGACACAAAAATAGAAATAAAAAACTTACATTGTCTTTCTCAATGTCATCAACGATGGATGCAGATAATTTTGAAAAACATTCATTCTTGTTATAATTGCTCAATTGGAAACAATATCTAAACTTGATATAAGTTCTCCCGTGTTTGACAAATGCATTAACAATATCTATGGCTGGCACCAAACATATATCTCGTAACAAGACAAGTGCCTGATAATTTTCTTGCACATGTTCTGATTCGACACAATACAAATATATATGATCTCCATTGTTTCCTTGGTTGTCTTTAACAAACCAAGAATATTCTTGTTTGTTTTCACCTTCCACAAATTTTCACTCTCTAACATTCTTCATTGCCTTTGATAGCTCAGGTGTTAAGCTATCATTTTGTTGCCTAACATTGATGGAGGCTTCAGTAGCATTTTTGATGTCATTATTGCAAATCGCGATCAGATATATTGATAGATAATATATTTCCTGACATTTTCCTATATTAAGATAAAAAAATAAATTAGGCCTTTCACATTATAATCAACTAAAAAACATAACATTAATTATAAAAACTGATTTAAAAAACGATTAAATGTTTTTAACCTATATGTAACAAAAATTCAATTCACATATGTTTTGTTATATGTTTAACATATAAGATATGTGTTATATGTTAAACATAAAACACATGTGTTATATGTTATAACATAAAACACATGTGTTATATGTTATAACATATAACACATGTGTTATATGTTATAACATATAACACATATTGTTATATGTTATAACATATAACAAGATGTGTTATATGTTATAATATATAACATATTTTTATATGTTATAAGATTTAACACGTGTTATATGTTATAACATATAACAATATGTTATATGTTATAACATATAACTATATGGTATATGTTCTTACCAGCATCGACCTAGCCCCCACGACCAAGCCCTGGGCGCACCCGAGGCTTGGTTGTGGGGGATAGGTCGATGCCCGACATCGCCCCAACCCCCTTGGGGCTAAGGCATAGTCCCATGCCTTATCCGCGGGAGGGGAGATGTCGGGCATCACCCTAGCCCCCATGGCCAAGCCTCAGGCGCGCACAGGGCTTGGTCATGGGGGCTAGGGAGATGCTTGTATTGTTATATGTTATATTGTTATATAATAGATAACATATGTTATATAACAATATAACATATAATACATGTATATGTTATATAACATATAGCTTATGTTATATGTTATATAACATATAACCTAGGTTATAGGTTATATAGCCTATAGCCTAGGTTATAGGTTATATAGCCTATAGCCTAGGTTATAGGTTATATAACCTATAACCTAGGTTATAGGTTATATAACATATAACCTAGGTTATATGTTATAACATATAACCTAAAAAACCATAAAAACTAGACAAAAACTTTAAAAAGTTAAAAACATATATCTAAATTTAACTTTTTTTTCCTTTTTTTTTTTCAAAAAATCTTAAGGATTTTGTTAAGATTTTCTGAAAAAGTCTCAAATGTTTTAAAAAGTTGGGTATTTTTTAGAAAAAAGTAGAAAACATGTAAGAATTAAAAAAAAAAACTAACCTCTAAAATGCTAAATTATCCTCTTTGCTCGCTAGATTATGCCCAAGATATAACACAATATAAAAATATAAAAGAATATTGTGTATATATAACACAGATGATATAAATTACTATTAGTATAACCAATGTGGGATAAAAGAAATTTAGGTATATTGTCTACACATATACCTAAACTTATATGGATCATCAATATGTTTAATAAATGTGGGATAAATAGATTAACATGATAAATATTGTATTTAACATGTAAATAACAAAATAAAAGAGTAAAAAATGTTTTTAATTTTTAAGGGAAAATAACTGAAAAAAATTGGGGGGAAATTTTGGAGGGAATATTTTGGGG
>ML776611.1:2359413-2419602 GCA_009831015.1 Picea engelmannii
GGGTGCATTTAGAGGGAAACTATCATTATGTACGTTATTAGAATGTCATAGGGATGGTGAGAATTTCTATCATTATATGTTCTTAAAGAGAAGGGATGGCTTCATCAAATAAAGAAAATTGTATTTATGAGACATCAACAAATTCTTCGCATACCTCTTCTGTTGGGACTAGGAAATTCCATAGGAATGTTTGTAATGCAAATGAGGCATCATATTTTTCAGCTAGTCATAATTTTGATCATGGTGCAAGTAATTTTATTCAACATGTTCCTCATGAAAGTCCTAAATCAGAGAACTTTGAAGGCACCAATGATGAAGAGGAGGAATATGATGGTGATAAATCTAGTCAACAGTTTAATAGTAATGAAAATAATCAAAATATAGGTCAAAGTGGAGACTATAATCAACGTTTAAATGATTGGGATGAAAATTTTCCTCCAAGTGAAGAGTTTGAACGTACCGATGAATATTTCCAAGGCACCAATGAAAATGATGGAGAAATTCCCTCAAGTGGAAATTTTAAAAGCAGTGAATATGATTATGACAATGGTGGACCAAATTCCCCAAGTGGAGAATTTAAAGACAACAATGTTGGTGATTAAGATTTTACTCCTAGTGAGGATTTTGAAGGTACTGATGAAGAGCTTCCTCCAAGTGAGGATTTCCATGGCACTAATGAGGATGGAGAAGAATTCCCCCCAAGTGGGGATTTTAAAAGAAATGATGACGATTATGACAATGTGGATAGTCTTTCTCGAATGAGGAATTTAAAAGAAACAATGTTGGTGCTGATGATTTCCCTCAAAGTGAGGATTTTGAGGGTATCGATGAGGATAATGAAGATTTTCCTCCAAGTGAGGATTTTGAAGCTAGTAATGAGGATGATGAAGAATATATTTCAACTGGTTAGTTTCAAAGTAGCGAAGATGATTACGCCATTGGTGGTCACTATTTACCAAGTGATAATTTAAAAAGAAACAATGTTGATGTTGATTTTCCTCCAAGTGAGGATTTTCAATATACTGATGAAGGTTTTCAAGGCACTAAGCAAGATGGTGTAAATTTTCACTCAAGTGGGGATTTTGAAAGAAATGAAGATGATTATGTTGATAGTGGACATAACGTTGATGATTATTTTTCTCCAAATGATTATGTTGATGATGATGTTCTCAAACATTTAGCTGCAACAAATGAAGGTGGTCAACATTCTCTAGTTCAGTCTCCTGACAATGTTTTGCTTGATACTCCTTTTGGTGATAAGGAAAAACCTTCTAGTGAGGATGATGAAATAGTGGAGACATTGCAAAGAAACATTGTGTCTAGTACCAAGATTATACCTTTTTATATCGATCCAAAGCATTCTAGTTATACAAGGTCTAGGAAAGAATTTCTCACTAAATCAATTTCCATAAAAGAATTGATTTCAAGTGACTGTTGCCAAAATAATTGTTTGAAAAGCATGGAATACATGTATGCCTTGAATAAAAGGAAGACATATTTGTCAATGAATAAGAGCATGCAAAATTCATATTTGACGGGGTGCATTATATCCACCAGTACAATATATGATTATCGCATTGGGAATATTTTACTTTGCAGAAAGGCTTTAAAAAAAAATCACTCAATTGGTAATCTTTGTCTATCAAGAATACAAAAAAGGTTGGAGAAATATCCATCATTTTATTCAAAGGTACATCATGGATGAGAGAGTGGGTCATTCACAAATGATGCATTGTCATGGATGCGTGATTTCTTTTCCAAACATGGAGAGTGTATGCCAGATAGAGACACAATACATATTCCAGATAATTTTTCAAGGAGGGAAATCTACAACTTGTACAAAGGATATGTTGAAGATGTTGAAGGAAAGGGTAATTTACTTACATATGCATATTTTACAAGAATATGGAAGAAACAATTCAACAATGTCTGTATTTCTAAGAATTCAAGGATGCGGATTTGTAGTATATGTGCTACTCTTAAATCAAGAAGAGATAAATTTGAAGGGACCAAAAGAGGTATGCATTTACTATTATTTTTTTAAATGAATAGTTATCATCTATGAAAACATATGATCAATATTTACATTTTATGTCATATGAAGATTCCATAATCAAAGCACTTTAAGAACATCATAATCAATAATCAAGTAAAAGACAAAAGATGTACAAACATCAGAAGACGTGTTATGATGCTCCAAACAAATATTTAGGTATGATAATTGATGGCATGGACCAGAAGAAAACACTTCTACCACATTTAGTCTGTACACCCAAAAATTTACAGGAAGAGAACTTCATTTAGTTTTACTTGGTTGGTTGTATGGTTTTCAATGGAAAAATGTGTCCAAGAGTTTACTTCACATATCCAAATATACATAATGATGAAAATCTGACAATCACCATAATTCATCATGTGCTCACTCATTGGTCTGGAAATCTTTCCTCAAGTTCTCTATCTACAGTTGGACAACACTAGTCATGAAAATAAAAATCAAATTGTGTTTGGATATCTAAGAATGCTTGTTGAAATGGGAATATTTCAAAAGGTGAAAGTTGGTTTCCTTCTTGTTGGACACACTCATGATCATATTGATCAAATGTTCAGTCATTTTTCCGTAACATTGAAGAGGAAAAAATTTGGAAGTCTACCATCATTGATTGAATGTATCAAGAAATCATACATTCTAGAGAATGTTTTTCATATATTAGAAGAAACTGTTGACATGCGAAGATTTATTTAGGGATCACATCGTGAAGAAAAATGTATTGAGAAGCTTAATGACATTAGCTTCCAACATTAATTTTGTTTCAATTTTTTTTATGGGAAAACACTTATATGGGGAAATCAATATTCAACTACTACAGAATGGGGGCCTTCATCAGGTCTATCATTTTTTAAGTTCATTCCAGATTGTCCAATTTTTGCGTCAAATTTATTATTTTTACAATTAGTTGCTGAAATCCATAATGCACGAAGGCATAATAGAGATGTAGATTATTCTGAATGCCTGGAAGAAATTAAAAAGTCCATTAAGGATACATATGAGTACTTTGATGTTGTTGATTCTGTTTGGTGGGAGTGTTTTTTAAATATTCAAAGTGACATAATTTCAAGCTCAACAAATGAAGATACAATGTTGAGGACTCCATTTCATTGGCCACAAAATATGCCAAATGAATCTAAAGAAACAAACATTGTTGAAGTTCAAGAATATCAAGGTGTTATTGATATTACACAAGTAGAGGAAAGATAAATGTATATTGGTTCGCAAAGGTCACATTCACAACATGAAGCCATGGAAGACCTTTACAGGGGTTCAATGAAAGATATTAAGGGGGGTAGCATGGTTGCAGTTTTAGCAACTGAGGATCTACATGGTTATCCATTAAGGATAGGAAAGGTTATAAATATTGAGAAAGAAAATGATGATTTTGTTGAAATTGAAGTGCATTGGTATGCAACAAGTACACACCCATTCAATGGTGTGTACAAGCCATATATGGTGGTTGAGAAACATGTCAATAGAAAGTGAAAAAGAAAGGGTCAAAATACAATTCGCCATCACATTGACCTCTTAAAATTAGACGATGTTGACATACTTGTTTATGAATTCAATTTGACAAAGAGAGCAACTCTTCGCTCCAAGACAACAAAGAACATCAAGAGGTTGTTGCCGCAAGAAATAAATGCAATATGGGAGTCTGTTGAACCTAGTCATAGATCTAAAAGGAATTTGACATCTAAAATGTTGGGCATGCATGTAGACTCATATGGTGCATTAATTGACAATAAAGAAGAGTATGGATCATCTATATCTTCATCAAAACATTCATCTGAAGACAATGTAGACTGTGATGGTATTTCAGAAACCATTAATCAATATGAATAAGTGTATGGAACATTTTAAGAATTTTTTATCCATATGATGTTTGTATGGTAACTAAAAAGGAACATTGAACTTACATATGATGTTACATGAAGTTATGAATCTTTTGTTATGTTTTATGAATGATATGTTTTTTTATTATGGATAATATAATAAAATTTCTTAGCTCATATGTTTTAAATATGGTCAATATAACAATACTTTTAAGAAATTATTTATGTTTCATTCAATGTAACATGTATTTACTTTTCTATTATTAAAAGGAAAAAATTATGAAAAACTGACGTTGAATTTTCAAAGTATATTGTGATATTTTCATGGAATTATGTATTACCTTGTGCTTTGCATGATAATAACATTTAAAAGGTAAACATTTAAGGGTTTCTTTTATGATTTTGTTTACATTAATGATGAGTTCTTTTACCACATTATAAGAATGGGTGCTACTGGTAGCAATACTTTTCAATTTAATACTTGATTTTGAGGTTTTGGTTTTAATGGTACCAAGTGATAAAATAAGATTTCAAATGATCTCAAAATTTAATGTTTTGAAAAGAAAAAAAAAAATTCAAAAGCATCTTTTTTGTTTTTGGGTGCTGATTTTAAGGTTTTTATGAGCTACTGTCTAAGTTTTGAAGGCCATGTTTGAAAAATGTTTTAATTTTGACCTCGTTTTAAAAAATGGTGCTACCAGTAGAACCACTTTTTGATTTGGGGGTTGATTTTGATGTTTTTTATGCAAAAATATGGGTTTTTTGTGCCAGAGTTCTCGTTTTGAGGTCACAGTTCTCATTAAGTTGGTAAATATATTGTATATGGGTATCTTTCTATTACCTTTACCTCTGTGAGAGGTGGTGTTTTCAAGGTTTTGGGCTTTGTTACCCTTCCAATACGGTGGATGTGACTTACAAACTTTCTCATGTGCATTAGTTATATCATGGTTTCTTAGTTTATTGACATATGTACCACATAGGTTACTTTGAGGGGTTATTCTGCAGGTAACTTGGGTCAGATAAGGGTTGGACAACACACAACCTTTATGGAGGATTACCTCTCTGGGGGGATCTAAATGACTAGCAGTTAAGCCCATGAGGGCCCTTATAACTGATTATGATACCTCTGATCTTTAGTAGGGAGTCTCAGGCCCCTCTTGGATGAGGCATACCTACTTTAGGCAGGGAGGCCCCTTTTTAGCCACTTTATCCTATTTGTGTGCATATTGGCCCTTTTTTTATTTTATTTTGGTGTGCTCTTTGATTATTAGTTGGCCTTAGGATTTTTAATCGCACCGTGAGTTTTCATTATCATGGATTGTGGAGTCCCTTTGGATCCCTCATTTAACGCTACCTCCCCCATGAAATTCATTCATTTCATGGGGACTAATCTGTCTATGTTTCATAATTGTATTCATAATCATGATACTCAGCCAATACCTTGGGCCTCTAATAATTTTTTTCATGGTATTCCAGACATGTCTTCGCACTTTCCATCCTCTGTCTCATCTCCTTATGTGAATCCTAGTTTTGGCTCTAGGGGCATGATGCCTTCTTATTCTCCCTTTTAGTTTGGTGGGAGTCATATCCCTCAAACAACTCTTACAGTAGGAGGTTGGAATATTTGTTCCTACGAATCTAGTTTTCCAGGAGTAAGTGCTCAAATGGGTGGTCATTCTACTTATTACACTCCATGTATCTATCCTTCTTCCACCATGTCGGCTCCTACGAATGATTTTCCAATGGCGGACCTTGATCTGTCCTCTAGTGTTTCATCCGGGGGGGGTTAGTTTTATGGTATGGGCTACCCCCTTCATGAATTTGACTTCATCTGTGGGAAACACATATCCTCACATGAGTAACCCTTGTTAGGTCACTTTCTCTTCACAAGAGGCTTCCTCGGTGTCGATGCCCTTACACCCCTTTATGAATCAGTATGGAGGAGGATATTATCCTGCTAGACAGAGACATGGTGTATACCAGAACCCTTCTTGGCCTGCAATTTCTTAAAACCAGTCTTTCTTTGAAATTTGGTCTCAAATGCCGCAACCAACCACGGATACAAGTCCAGTCACTGCAGGTCATACTGGAATTATATCACCAACCTATGATAGTCATGTTGGAGATTGGTTGACAACCTCTACATTTCATGTTGAAGACCAACAACCAGCCGATGCAAGTCATGCTGGGGGCACAAATCTAGTCATTTCTAGTCACACTGCACATATATCACCAACCTCTGCTAGTCATGTTGGGGATTCATCACTAACATCTACTAGTAATATTGAGGATTCATCACCAACCTCTGCTAGTCATGTTGGGGATTCATCATCAAACTCTACTAGTCATGTTGAATGTTCATCACCAACCTTTGCAAGTCATGTTGGAGATTTTCTACTAGCCTCTACCAGTCATGCTGGGAGCATGTCACCAACCATTGCAAGTCATGTTGGGAGCATTGATACGATTGAGAATCCTAGATGTGTAAGTTGTAAGCCCAAGTTACTTTGTAGGATTTGCGAAGGAGATCACCTTACTCATTTTTGACCTTCTACTATTGTGGTACCAGAAGTGTGGTCCTTACCTAGGGGCCCTTCGGGTTCTGAGTCATCTTTGGTTTCTCAACATTATTTGGTTGATACAATGATCATGTCGATGGAATATTTGGCTGACACCACTCTTATTTTGGGGGGTGATGCATATCTTGACCTTATTGTCTCAAATCCTATTCAACCAATGGTTAAAGAAGTGTTCATTCCAATGCAATCTTCAACCGACCCCACTCTTCTATTGGAGAGTGACAAGCCTAAGGAAGTGACATTGTCAATGAAATATTCGGTCAATCCCACTCTTTTGTTAGAGGGTGATGTGTCTTTCGACCATGTCCTTAGCATTTCGAGTATTGTACCTTCTGAACAAGGGAGAATTATACTCTCTGCGAGCACGCTCCCTCCAAGTTCTAGGGTGGTTTCCCTTAATTGGAATGATCTTGTAGAGCCTTGAATTCCTTCTTTTACACCCTTCCAGATAAGGGGTATTCTTTGATATATTGTAGATGAGGTAAACTCTGCAAGTATTTTATCCTCCTCGAATTGGAAAGCTTTGGGTTTTCCCAAGCTTGTGTTAGCTATCTGTGAGTTGTTGACTTTTGACAGAAGTTGTGCATGGGAGCCTTGGCCTTCCCCATGACATGTCACCTAGAAAAATCCCCACAAGTCTGATTTAATCTCTTTTTCGACTCATTTAAAAAGATAAAAGATCATTGAGTGAATTTGTCTCTTTCACACTCTTTAATTGGATTTGAAAGGTTGTGAGTATGATTAAAGATCTTTTCCAACTCTCTCAAAAAGAGAAAATATTGTCGAGTGAACTTGTCTCTTTCACACTCATAAATTGGATATGAAAGGACGTCTATTTGGTGCAATTTTACCCCTTTTTCAAACCAAGTAGACTAATATTACGAACAAAATTTTTTGGCGTTAAGTTGTGATTGCATCTCATTCTCTTGCTTGCAGTATTGAGCCTATTGTCGGTTCTCTCTTTTTCATTATAAGCCTTCCACCTCAGCAGTTTGCATCATTAGCCAATCAGAGCCTGGTTTATATCATTTGCATCTTGAAACCCTATACCCAAGAGGAAACATTCCCCTTAGTGTCCATATCCCACATGCACCTCCTTGTATTGAGCATAGGTATGTTCCATTGCTAGAACTAGATTGCTTACATATGACACTCATTTCCTCCTCTATATTATAACATTCATTTGAATATGAGAAAAAAATAATATGGGTGGGAAAAAATATTATCTTATATTGACAATAGTCATGTCTCCTTTGAACAGAGCACAAAAGTTTTCAGTCCACTTGTCATCAAAATTTTGGGTTTAGCATGACCTTAGGAAGCTAAGATTGTTATAGATAGTTTACTCCCCTGATTGGTTAGTCTTCCAATCCCTATGGAGTGTTTAATTTATGCCTCTTGCATCTCAAAGTTTCATCATTGAGTCTATGATTCTAGAGTCTTCCAGATGTCTCATGCTCTTGTTCAAATGATGTATATCAACCTGTTTCAAACATTCATCAGAACTCTTGAATTTGCATGTCGTCCATACCCTCAGTGTGTCTCAAAGTTACATGAAGTTGTAGTCCTATTGTGCACCCTGGTCCTACTTTCATCATTGGTAGGAAACCTTGAACCCAATAGTTAACATTTCATCATTGGTCATTGACTGGGTGGTTTCTCATGTGTTCAACAACAAGAAATCTATTCACAAAATGGGATTCATGAAATGTATTGGATTCCATTAGCCTTATTTGTGGTTTCCTAGCCTTTGTCAACAATTTTCCTTCTTTGCTGCTATTCAGAGGGTCTTTTTCGTGTACCACTTGCATCTAGTACATGTGACAGATGCACAGGTTTCATTGGTTTGTGAACATGTTCTTCGTCCAATTTCCTCCAAATCATCAAGCTTTCACTTTTTATATCGTGATGAATGAGGAGAGATTCCTTAATGATCTCCTTTCAGTGGGTATCCTTACATCGAATTCAACCTATCTATTCCAGAAACAAGACCTACATTCCTATGAGTACGTAGAGACTTATAGTCATTAGTGCCAAGTTATCCTGCCATCGATAGTTGGGAAAAGCTCAATGTCTCCTGATCGATGAATTCTTCATTTTTTCGACCTCAACACCTCTATTCATACTTGTAATAATGTACTCAGTGCCTTGATACCTATTTTCATTATCGGTAGTCAATCAAATATGCATTGTGTTTGAACTTGTTATCTCCTCAAATAAATTGGTGGAAATTTTTCTTTTGAGGTGATAGGTTGTGGTCCAAAATTTATTCCTAAATTTGTGTAGGTAGGCTAGAGAGTCTATTTTATGCAAATAAGATCAGAAAGAATTTTTTATTTGGTTTGGTCAAGCAAAATTCATAATCTTAGGTTTCGGTGGTTTAGGCGAGCCTAAAATGTGCTCATTAACCACCGAAATCCTTTGTTCCTGGTAGTTAAGAGGGCAAATCAAAAGTGCGGTTAACTACCAAAAACCTTTCAACAGGAAAAATGAAAAGCCCATGCTTTCACATGAGCCAGGTGTCAATTGGCGCAATGATGGAAACGTAACCACCGAAAGCTCATACAAGGTGGCAAGGTATGCACGTTCTGGTTATATCTATCCATAAAATTGAGATCCTGTCATCCTTTCAACTGCATCTGTCTTTTGAAAATTAAGACACAGAGATGATACATAAATTCATGCATGTTGTCACGTAGCCTCTCACCATTTCCAGTCATGAGAACACAATCCATCATGACCCTGCTAAATTTCTCATTTAATCTTCAATCATTATGAATTTGAATTTGGGAGTTATTGAGATAATCGTGAGTCCATGATTTCAACAAACAAACGCGTTTCCAGAGATTGTAATCCTATTTCCCATGATGATCGTCGAGCGCAGTTAGAATCCAAAAAAATTCTCTCAAGCCAATTAAGCCAGGTTCATTCATCAGGCAAATTCAAAACCCATCTTGTTTCAATTTAAATGAATATCCCACCGAAACTCAAAATTTTTGGCATGCTCTCAGTCAGTTTGTTGCCTAAACTCAGTTAGTGTTTGAGCTTGGTGATCCAAACACTGTGTCACCTTGTCCCATTTTCTCTTCCATGAGTCATACTCTCTGTCATCCTAAATCCTAGAGTCTTTGTCTCCCTGACACATAGTTTTCCTTAATCATAGGTACAGTCAGCAATTACCAATGCTGAAAGCAGGGCCAGTTCTAACGGATGAAGTATATGGGGTTTGGTACCTTGAGGCACACCTTGAATAGTCTGAGTTCTTCAAACAGACTGGAGTGTATACCTATTGTGAAAAACTAGCATATTTTCATAAACAGGTGTACGAGACTTTTGCTAGCTCGTATGATGGGAGAACAACAAGAGTGGGAAAGGAACAATATGTGGTTGATGAGGCATCCATAGCTGAGTTAATAGGTCTTCCTAGAATAGGTGATTGTTGGTTCAAATCAACGGTACCTTCAAACATTGAGTTTAGGTCCTACCTACATCCTCTGCATAAAGATATTACATTGAAAAAAGAAATACCAATGTCTTATCTAGAACCTAAATGACAATCTCTCTTGAAGGCTATATTTGTCTATATCACCTGTGAAGGTAGATACAATAGAGTCATGTTCTACCACTTCAAGATTTTAAATCATTTCACAGGAACATCTCCCATCAATTTGCCATTTTACTTGCACAAAGCCCTCACGAAAATGTCTAAACAAGTCAAGGCCAAGCCCACTAAGTTGGCAAGCAGATTGTCTCATAAATGACTCATTACTCTTATTGTCAAAGAGTCATTGAAGAAAAAGCAGGTAGATTGGAACTATTTCCTCTTCTGGAATAAATTCTAGACCGATTGGAAACAACAGGAGAAGGGTAAAAAGGTTTCCACTAATAAGACTATTACTCCTAAAAGCAGTCATAGAAAACGAAAGGGTATCTCACCACCAAGAGATCCGATAGAATCATCCTCTGTTGAAAAGAAAAGAATCAAAATAAAATTACAATTTGAGGGCGAGAAGTCCAAGGACCGTGCTACAGGAAGTAACCCTTTAAACCTACCCTATAGTGATTTAGAGCCGGAACAAGAGTTAGCAGAGACACAGGATAATGTACAGGTTGGACAAGTTGTAGATGATTGTTCCAATTTACCTTCACCAACTCCTCCATAGGCATACAGTCCACCAATGGAAAAATCCTCATCAAGTAATCCTAAAGCATCAAGGCCATGAAAAATCAATAAACTCTTGCAACAAGTCTACAAAATGGAAGTCTTGGAAAGAGTTATTAAAAAATCTAATACAGACTTGACTGAAAGAAATGAAGAGCTTTTAAAAATAAACCAAACCCTCAAAGAGAAGCATGACAAGATCAAAGATAGGAACAGGGTATTGATCAGGGAGAACATGAAGCTGTACAGACAACCTAGAATTCTGAGGTTGAAATTAAAAGAGTCTCAATCACCATCACAGGAGAAAAATGGTTTGGAGACTCTATATAACTTAGCTACAACCATGGTAGACACACCAAAGCCTTCCACACAACCAATTGAAGTTCGCAGATCTGCACGAACAAGGGCTACATCGTCCAAAAGACCTTGAACATTAAGCAAGGAATCAAGGTAATCATTTTTGCAAATTTTGAAATTTTCTCAAAGCTAAAGTTTCGATGGTTTAGGCAAATAGGATGACTATTCATTAACCACCGAAACTAGAGATTTCAATAGATAATCCACTCGAGAGCCTTCTAGGTTAACCACCAAAATCTTGTCACTGCCAGAATGATCGAGTTTTTGCACAGATCGATTTTTTTTGAGTTGGAATGGTTTGAAACCTCTTCGAATGGACATTTGATGAATTGTCAAGTTAGATCCAATAACTATCTTTGATGGATAATGGAAAGAAGAGTTGTTTCAAATGTTTTTGGTACCTTTGATAAAGGCAAAAAATCAGGATGCTTACTCACATCAACAGATTCAAATTTGTATCTCTTGGAAGAGTCATCACTCAGCCTTGGAAGGCTATCCTACACTGCACCATTACTCAACAAGAGATGAAGACCGTGAAACCTGGTATTGACCTCACTTTTGGGGATCATTCCATATCTTTTGCAAACTAAATTTTGACTTTATATCTTTACCATATTTGATCCATGCTTTTAGGATCTCAAAACTGCATTGTAAAGCTATAAATCTAAAGGTAGAATAGGAACTAGGGGTTCGACTTTGGAGACTTTTTCATGTTATGTACTCAAACCTCTCATTTTCATATTAAGTAATACAAGATTCTTTTTCCATAACTTGTTCATGTTTCATCTTCTTATATATTCTGTACTTGCACTTGGATATTATATTCATGTTGTTATGCTTGTTTATGCCTGATAACTGTCATCTTATCATTACATTCATAAGTTAAACTTTGCAAGTATTCCAATGATTATTATAATTGGCCATTCATATATGCTTTATATGCAATTCTGCTGATATAATAGTTATTTCTTCATACATCCCTTTATTTTTATACTCTCTGAACATTTTTGGTTGAAAACCTTGTCCATCTAAATGTGTTCATGCATGTTTTGAGTGAGAAATGATTCAGTCCTCCGACTTGATCCAAACCCACACATTTTATTGAGAAAATAGTTACCAAAAGATTAAGTTACCAGGCATCTCTGACTTACAGCCTAAGAGAGTTTGCTGGAGTGATAACAAATTGGCGTCGTTGCCGGGGAGAGGAGATCGAAGCTCAGCTTCCTTGGGAGACGACATAGATCCATCTTTGATGGTAGAAAAAGTATGGACATCATTTGGGTTGTAATTATCTATTTGGTGACTCCATTGAAATGAAGTGGATCCAAAAAGAGATCACACCAGGGCAAACCAAGAAGGCCCACTGACAACCCCAGTTCGTGACCCTGAGAAGATCAGTAGTAAGGGAAAATATTTACAAAGATAGGCTTCTGGATCTGCAAAGACATTAAATTCAGGTATTGAAATTGACACTTCTTCTTTCATATCTAAAATGCCTCTAGTTGAATCCCCTACTGCTGAAACTCATAGTTCTCAGGAAATTGAAAGTTTATCTGAAATATTGAAGGTAGAGGAACCTTCACTTTCCTCTAATGTTAATGACTCTATTCTTGAACATGATATTTCATCCCATATTAAAGAGATAATTACAGGGTCGTCTAAGAAAAAAGAAACCTCTTCTTCATCTTCTTTGAATTCCTCACCCACCAAACCTATAGAAGGTGTTTTCTACACTCATAATAATCTGCCTATTCTTGAAGATATTTTACATGATCTTTCCTCTAAGGGAGAAGAAAGTTTAGCCTTGTTTCTTGGTCAGTTTTATAAGGCCTCTTATTTTTCACCCATTCCTGAAAATTCTGTTCAAAGTGAAGTGAGACAGCCATTTTATTTTAACTTAGTCATCCCATATCCACCTTCATCTCCTGCAAATTATTCTTCTCTATCAACCCCCAAGACTACCATGGCTGCCCCTTTAACCAAGATGGAACAGATTTTGAAAAATAGGTATGCTCCACTTGTATTGCCCAATCCTTTATCTGCTATGCCAACTAGAGATTATAAAATATATATGCCAAAGTTTACTGGAGCGGGGGATTATACTGCTGAAGAACATATTGAATCATTTTATGCTTATGCTGGAAATATTAACATTTCAGAAGAAGATGTGTGGACCAGAGTTTTTGTTCAGAGTTTGGATGGCCAAGCCCGGAAATGGTTCAAAGAGCTACCAACAGATTCAGTCACAGGTATTTAACAATTAGATGAGGTATTCTTAAAACACTGGGGAGAAAGAAGAGATCTGCTATATTACATTTCTGAGTTTGGAAATTTAAGGAGAGAAGATGGAGAGTCGGTCTCAGAATTCATCAAAAGGTTTAATAGAATGTTTGGAAAGATCCCTGCAGAGATCAAACCAAGTGATGCATCAAAAAAGATCACATTCTCTGCTGCCTTCGATCCATATTTTTGTCTAATCCTTAGAGAAACAAGATCAACCACACTTTCTTTAATGCAAGATGTCGCCCTCAAGGTTGAATCAAACATTACAGCATCTTAGAAGCTCAAAGGAAAGGTCGAGAGAAAGAAGTATGTTGTTGAGCCCTCTTCTTATTCTAATAGTAAAATGGAAAAGATGGCAAAGATGTTGGAAAACTTGATATCTAAAATGTCAAAATTGAAGATCCAGAATCAACAACCAGCAAGGACGAAAGAGCCAAATTCTTTTGCCCCGAGAAATCCGAATGCTTTCCCTTACAGAAGGAACAATCCACAAGTCCAGATCCTTTAGAGAGATAGGAATGCAACTGATGATCAGAGAATCAGTCCACCTTTTCAAAATGCAATGTTAGAAGAAGAACAACAACCATCTCATGATGAAGTCGAAGAAGTAGATGAAATAAATTGTTTTGGTGAAAAAAATGATTCCTCCTTTTTGACACAAGTAGATTATGAAGAAGCCTTGATGGACCAGCAAATTCATGAGGCAAGTATCGAAGAATCTGTCTACCTGACCGATGATAAAAAAGGTTATAATTTAAGATCCAAAAATGTTGTCCCGAAACCATTTCTCGCTGCTCCTGTGAAGAATAAAGAAGTTGTTGCTCCTGTGAAGAGTAAAGAAGTTGTTGCCAAGTAGCCTACTTCTCCTGTAAAATAGACCTCCTCTCTTACAAAATAGCAGTAGAAGAAAACACAACCCCTAGCCAAGGAGCAATTCATTCTCAAAGCTCCTTCCAACGAGGTAAAAGCTTCTGATAAATCATCTTTCTCTTTTAATTTCGAATCAGAAATTTAGAAAGTAAAGATACCTATGTCATTAACCGAACTCATGAAGAACGATATCTTTAAGTCATCCATCCTGAAGTCCCTTGAGCCAAAGACCTCTTCATCTGTTGATTTTGTTAACCTACAAGATGACAAGACAACAATAACTATAGGGCCTATGATAGAAGATCAAGATGATTCTTGTCCACCATTCTATATATCCCTAAATGTCCATGATAAGATCCTCCAAAAATGCTTGCTTGATTCAGGAGCGTCACATAATCTTATGCCCAAAGCAGTGATGTATGAGATTGGGCTTGAGGTCACCAAACCATATCATGATCTCTTCTCTTTTGACTCTAGGAAAGTCAGATGCCTTGGCCTCATAAAAGACCTTGTTATAAACCTTGCCCAATTGCCAATGAGAAGCATGGTAATGGATGTGGTGGTTGTTGATATCCCACCTAAGTTCGGGCTCCTCTTGTCTCGTCCATGGAGAAAAAGGTTAGGACGTATCTTGCAACTAGATCTTTTGTATGCTACAATTCCATTGTTTGGAGGAGAGATAAAACGAATTTACAGAGAGAATCAACTTGCCTACATCATTAGCGATGCAAAAAATTATGTAAATCATCCTATTTATGCTGTGGATACAGATTTTGGCTCGTGCATTCTTCAAATAGATGATTCTCAATCAACTCCTATGCAGCTTGTGAATCCTACCGAACAACAAACTGATGATAATAATGTTTTAGTTTGGACCATGTATTTTGATGGGGCCAGTACCAAAGATTCAGCAGGTGCAGGGTTAGTTTGGATTTCTCCTTCAAAGGAGACTATACATTTGTCTTTTAATCTTGATTTCAGAACTACTAACAACACAGAAAAGTATGAGGCCTTTCTATTGGGATTAAATTCAGCTAAGGAGATGGGGATAAAAGGTTTAAAGTTGTTCAGAGATGCGTATCTCATCATACAACAGGTAAACAATACCTTCCAAGCAAAGCATGTCAGATTGAAAGCCTATTGGGATGAGGTATGGAAAGTAAGATATTCTTTTTCCATTTTTGAGATTTCTTATATACCCAGGGATATGAATCAGCTTGCCGATTCCCTTGCTGTTTCATCCAGCATGTTTATTCCTCCCATGCCCCCCAGGTTCAGTTATGAAATCCAAGTCAAATATAGAGCATCTTTGCCTGACAATATTAAATACTAGAAAGTTTTTGAGGATGATGATGAACTTAACAGATTTCTTCAAGTGGTAGATGAATTTTCTGATATGCATATTGACCAGCAAAATCTGAATGTAGAGGAATCCCATAAGCCTAAGCTAAAGCAAAAATTGGGTCAGCATGATATTGTTCAGCTACCTAACAATTATATACCTCAAGGTTTGGTACCTCTCGAAAAGCTTTTTGATCACAATGATTTTCCCTACAAGCCAGACAAAAAGGAGAAAGATCTTGATGTTCATGAGCATAACATAGGGGGTGAAAGCCAGCCTAAATTCATAAATATGTCCTCATAATTGACTGTTGATCAGAAGTCTGAATATTGCAGTGCTTTGAAAGAATTTTCTGATGTTTTTGCTTGGCAATATAGCGATCTAAAGACTTATGACCCTGATATTATCCAACACAAGATCCCTCTTGAGAAAGACACCATCCCTTTCAAACAAAATCTTAGACCTATCAGCCCTCTTCTTTTTCCTATGATTAAAAGAGAAATAAAAAATCTTCTCGATGCCAAGATCATAATCCCTTTGAGATACTCCAAATGGGTTGGAAATCTAGTAATAGTGAGAAAGAAAAATAGTGAGGTCAGGTTATGTGTGGACTTTAGAAACCTAAAGAGATGCTCTAAGGAAGACAACTATCCCCTACCTAAAATGGAGCATTTTCTACAAAGTATTTCAGGGGATATTGTCATGTCTTTCCAAGATGGTTTTTCTGGCTATAACCAGATTTATGTCCATCTTGATGACCAAGAGAAGACTACATTTACTACTCCTTTGGGTACCTTTATGTACACCAAGATGCCATTCAAATTAATGAATGTCGAGGCCACGTTTCAAAGGGCCATGGACATAGCTTTCGTGGGTGAGAAGGACAAGTTTGTCCTGATACATCTTGATGAAATCACAGTTTATTCTAGAAATCATGAGGAGCATCTAAATCATTTAAAAAGAGTGGTCTTGAAATGCAAGAAGTTCAGAATCTCATTGAATCCCAAAAAGTCCCAGTTTTCTCTCAGGAAAGGTAAGCTCTTATGCCACATTGTCTCAGCAGAAGGTGTAAAGATTGATCCAGCTCAGGTGGAAGCAATTCATAGGCTGTCCTTGCCAAGGTCAAAAAAGGATATTCAATCGCTGCTCAATAAGATCAATTTTGTTAGAAGATTTGTGCCAAATTTTGTCGAGTTAGTAAAACACATAACATGTATGTTGAAAAATGGGTCTAAGATAAAATGGGCAAACAATTCAAGGAATTCATTTCAGGATATCAAACAGGCTATCATGGAATCCCTGACTCTGATCAGTTCGGATTACAGTGAGATTTTCTACATTTTTTCCTTTGCTTCTTACGATACAGTGGCAATAGTCCTGCTACAGAAAGATGATGAAAATTTGTATCACCGAGTTGCTTTCTTCAGCAAAACACTCAGAGATGATGAACTAAGGTTTGACCCTATTGAAAAACAAGCCTATGCTCTCATAAAATCTTTAAAAGCCTTCAGAATTTATATCCTCCACTCAAAAGTCATTGCATATGTTCCTTCACCCTCCGTGAAAGATGTTTTGACTCATCTTGATATTGATGAAAAGAGAGATACATGGATTGCAAAGTTGATTGAGTTCAACATTCAAGTAAATCCCACCAAATTGGTAAAAGGCCAGGGCCTTGCTAAGCTTTTAACGGAGGAAAATCATGAGCTGCTGGACATAAATTTCATAGGAGAAAATTCAGTGAATTTTCAGACGGAGTTGGCAGTAGATGGACAACATAGAAATCAACAAGTGGCAGAGCACTTGTCTTATTGTGAATGGTACTCAGGTATTATACATTTTTTGCAAAATCTAGAAGTTCCTCCTGAACTCAGTATGAATCAAGCCCGAGCCCTTAAGCTTAGAGCCATCAAATTATGCATTTACAATAATCTATCATATTGGAAAGACCCTGTTGGTTTGCTTCTCAAATGTTTAGACAAAGAAGAGTCAGTGGAAGTTACACATCAGTTTCATTCAAGTGTTTGTGGAGGTCATCATTACTGGAATAACACCGTTCATAAAATTATGAGGCCTAGATACTATTGGTCTTTCCTTTTCTCAGATGTGTGTGCCTTCGTCAAAGCTTGTGACAAATATCAAAGATCTATGGGAAAACAACAGCTAAAATATTTACCCCTGAGACCTATAGTGGTGAATGATCCTTTTTAGCAGTGGGGTTTAGATTTTATAGGTAAGATAAATCCTTCTTCTAGTGGTCAACATAAGTGGATCTTAGTAGCCACAGATTATTTTACAAAATGGATAGAGGCAATTCCCACCCAGAATGCCACTCACCAGGTTGCCATGAAGTTTCTTTATGAAAATATCTTGAGCAGATTCGGCTCTCCCAAAAGACTGGTAATAGATAATGCAACAACGTTCAAAGTAGAGGCATTGGTAGACATGTGTCAATCAATGGGCATCCAGTTGGTACATTCGACCCCTTACTACCCTCAAGTTAATGGCCTGGCCGAATCATCCAATAAGAGCTTAATCAAAATCATTAGAAAATTGTTAGAGGAAAACAAAAAGAATTGGGATTCTAAACTGAATTTTTCTCTATGGGCAGATAGAGTAACTATCAAAAAGTCCATAGGAACCTCTCCATTCAAATTGGTCTATGGGACTGATGCCATTTTTCTTGTTCAACTAATTTTACCAGTGGCTAGATTCTTTTAGGAAGAAAAAACTGAGTCAAATGATATGGTAAGAAGAATGCTTGATTTGGTGGAACTGCAATAGGCCTGTGAAAAATTAGTGGAAATATTAGAGGCTCATTAAAACAAGATCAAATATACTTTTGAGAGAAAGGCAAAGGTGGATAATTTTCAGGTTGGTGACTGGGTTCTAAAATGGGATGCTCTTAGACAGGATAAAGGCAAGCATAACAAGTTCGATTCTTTGTGGACCGATACTTTCATGATAACCCAAGTACAGAATAACAACACATTCATTCTGCAGAATCCAGGAGGTGAAGAAATGTTCGGTGGCCCGGTAAATGGGCGATTTTTGAAAGTCTATTTTGTTTAAGACTGTGAATCCTAGACACTGTAATTTTAGTTTTAGTCTTTATTTTTACATAATAACTCCATGCCCAATGGAAACACTAGCAGATAGTTTTTAGTTTTATTTTTAGGAAAGGCATTGGTTCTGTGGTTCTTGAAACCTCACAGGGAGGCATTCATCCCCAATAGGAGCCAGTGTTATTTCCTCAAATAAATTGGTGGAAATTTTTCTTTTGAGGTGATAGGTTGTGTTCCAAAATTTATTCCTAAATTTGTGTAGGTAGGTTAGAGAGTCTATTTTCTACAAATAAGCTCAAAAATAATTTTTTATTTGGTTTGGTCAAGAAAAAGTCAGAAACTCAGGTTTTAGTGGTTTAGGCAAGCCTGAAACGTGCTCATTATCCACCAAAAGCCTTTGTTCCCGGTAGTTAAGAGGGAAAATCAAAAGTGCGGTTAACTACTGAAAACCTTTCAACAGGAAGAATGAAAAGCTTGTGCTTTCGCACGAGGCAGGTGTCAATTGGCGCAATGATGGAAATGTAACCATTGAAATCTCATACAAGGTGGCAAGGTATGCACGTTCTGGTTATATCTATTCATAAAATTGAGATGTTGTCTTCCTTTCAAACGCATCTGTCTTTTCAAAATTAAGACACGGTGATGATACATAAATTCATGCATGTTGTCACGTAGCCTCTCACCATTTCCAGTCATGAGTACACAATCCATCATGACCCCATTAAATCTCTCATTGAATCTTCATTCATTATGAATTTGAATTCAGAAGTTATTGAGATAATCGTGAGTCCGTGATTTCATCAAACAAACGTGTTTCCAGATATCATAATCTCGTTTCCCATGGTGATCGTTGAGCGTAGTTAGAATCCAGCAAATCACTCTCAAGCCAATTAAGTCAGGTCGATTCATCAGGCAAGTTCAAAACCCATCTTGTTTCAATTTAAATGAATATCCCACTGAAACTCGAAATTTTCAGCATGCTCTTAGTCAGTGTGTTGCCTAAACTTGGTTAGTGTTTGATCTTGGTGATCTGAACTCTGTGTCACCCTGTCTCATTTTCTCTTCCATGAGTCATACTCTCTGTCATCCTTAATCCTAGAGTATTTGTCTCCCTGGCACTTAGTTTTTCTTCATCACAGGTACAATCAACAATTACCAATGCCAAAAGAAGGGCTAGTTCTGAGGGCTGAAGTAGATGGGGTTTGGTACCTTGAGGCGCACCCTGAGGTGGTCAAGTTCTTCAAACAGACTGGAGTGTATACCTATTGTGAAAAACTAGCAGATTTTCATCAACATGTGTCTGAGACTTTTTCTATCTCATATGATGGGAGAACAACAACAGTGGGAGAGGAATAGTTTGTGGTTGACGAGGAAGCCATAGATGAGTTCACAGGTCTTCCCAAAATAGGTGATTGTTGGTTCAAATCAATGGTACCTTCAAACACTGAGTTTAGGTCCTACCTACAGCCTCTGCATAAAGATCTTACATGGAAAAAAGAAATACCAATGTCTTATCTAGAACCTAAATGGAAATCTCTCTTGAAGGCTATATTTGTCACCTATGAAGGTAGATACAATAGAGTCATGTTCTACCACTTCAAGATTTTAAATCATTTCATAGGAATATCTCCCATCAATTTACTATTTTACTTGCACAAAGCCCTCAAGAAAATGTCTAAACATGTCAAGGCCAAGCCCACTAAGGTGGCAAGCAGATTGTCTGATCAAGGACTCATTACTCTTATTGTCAAAGAGTCATTGAAGAAAAGGCAGGTAGATTGGAACTATTTCCTCTTCTGGAATGGATTCCAGACTGATTGGCAACAACAAAAGAAGGGTAAAAAGGTTGCCACTAAGAAGACTATTACTCCTAAAAGAAGTCATAGAAAACGAAAGGGTATCTCACCACCAAGAGATCTGATAGAAAAACCCTTTGTTAAAAATAAAAGAATCAAAAGAAAGTTACAGTTTGAGGGTGAGCAGTCCAAGGACCCTGCTACAGGAGGTAACCCTTTAAACCTACCCTATAGTGATTCAAAGCCAGAACAAGAGTTATCAGAGACACAGGGTAATGTACAGGTTGGACAAGTTGCAGATAATTTTTCCAATTTACCTTCATCAACTCCTCCAGAGGCGCACAGTCCACTAGTGGAAAAAGCCTCTTCAAGTAAGCCTAAAGCATCTAGGGCACGAAAAATCAATAAACTCCTGCAACAAGTCTATGAAATGGAAGTCTTGGAAAGAGTTATTAAAAAATCTAATATAGACTTGATTGAAAGAAATGCATAGCTTTTCAAGATAAACCAAACCGTTAAAGAGAAGCTTGACAAGATCAAAGAAAGGAACAGGGTATTGATCAGGGCGAACATGAAGCTGTACAGACAACTTAGAATTCTGAGGTTGAAATTAAAAGAGTCTCAATCTCCATCACAGGAACAAACCAGTTTGGAGACTCTAGCTAACTTAGCTACAACCATGGTAGACACACCAGAGCCTTCCACACAGCCAGTTGAAATTTTCAGATCTGCACAAACAAGGGCTGCATCGTCCAAAAGACCTTGAACATCAAGCAAGGAATCAAGGTAATCATTTTTGCAAATTTTGAAATTTTCTCAAAGATGAAGTTTCAGTGGCTTAGGCGAACAGGACGACTGTTCATTAATCACCGAAAACAGAGCTTTCGGTAGATAATCCATTCAGGAGCCTTCTAGGTTAACCACTGAAAGCCTGTCACTGCCAGAATGATCAAGTTTTTGCACAGATCAAATTTTTTTGAGTTGGAATGGTTTGAAACCTCTTCAAATGGACATTTGATGAATTGTCAAGTCAGATCCAATAGCTATTTTTGATGGATAATGGAAATAAGAGTTGTTTCAAATATTTTTGGTACCTTTGACAAAGGTAGAAAATCAGGATGCTTACTCACATCAACATATTCGAATTTGTATCTCTTGGAGGAGTCATCACTCAGCCTTGGAAGGCTATCCTGCACTGCACCATTTCTCAACAAGAGATGAAGACCATGAAATTTGGGATTGACCTCATTTTTGGGGATCATTCCATATCTTTTGCAAAATAAATTTTGACTTTCTATATTTAGCATATTTGATCCATGCTTTCAGGATCTCAAAACTGCATTGTAAAGCTATAAATCTAAAGGTAGAATAGGAACTACGGGTTTGACTTTGGAGAATTTTTCATGTTATGTACTCAAACTTCTCATTTTCATATTAAGTAATACAAGCTTCTTTTGCCATAACTTCTTCAGATTTCATCTTCTTATCTATTCTGTACTTGCACCTGGATATTATATTCATGTTGTTATGCTTGTTTATGCCTGATAATTGTCATCTTATCATTGCATTCATAAGTTAAACTTTGAAATTATTCCGATGATTATTGTAATTGGCCATTCATATATGCTTTATATGTGATTCTGTTGATATAATAGTTATTTCTTCATACATCCCTTTATTTGTATACTCTCTGAACATTTGTGGTTGAAATCCTTGTCCATCTAAATGTGTTCATGCATGTTTTGAGTGAGAAATGATTCAGTTCTCCGACTTGATCCAAACCCACACTTTTTATTGAGAAAACAGTTACCAAAACATTAAGTTACCAGGCATCTCTGAATTCACATGATGTAGAATCGCACCTTTGGTGGATCGTTTAGAAGACATGAAGACATCAGTTCATATTCACATATTTCTTGATCTATTGCTATCTTTCATTGGACGAGTACCTATGTGACTTCTGTGATCATGGGAGATCAGATTGTGCTCCATTGTATAGAGATATCTCCAGATTGATTTTGAGACTGGTTCTACTGGGCCTTATTCATGACTATGACAGCCTTTGGCATGTAGCCACCTTTTTATTACCTACTCATGGCCATGAACAACTGTTTGGTATATTTTCACATGGATCTGCAATATAATTCAAATTGGGAGCCATGTGCGCAAAGTTAGTACAAATTGTAATATTCTCATGAGTAACCCGTTTTTCCAGCTGGGTCTCCATTACTCCACTTCTGGGTACTATAATGTATTTCATCCATCTCATATACTCCTCTGACCTCACACATTAGGGGGCATCTGTTACAGAAAGATTTTCCTCACCCTATGTAAATTTTCTCAAAAGGCCTTGTTCCATTTCCCTATGCAGACTTGAAGTCCCTTTTTATAAATCCTAGAGATAAAAACAATATTTTTCCACATATACACACCCTAACTATTATACAACATGGGTATACACAATTTGCACCGCTACAGCCCACATACATCGGGTTTTGTGCCCAAAATTAAAAAATGGTGTCGAGTTTCCATGTCACGTCACAAGATCCATGATCCTTGACCTTCCATATACTGGAAACGATCTAAACCGGACGTTCAGTTCCACTTGAAGGATATAAATGTGCCAAATCTGAGCTATGGAAAAGAGGATAAGAATTCAACTTTGAGAGAAAGTTTACTCTAAAGAAATTATTCACTTCATATCGAGTCTACATCCCTTTATCCTTTTAAGTCTGAACACATTGTTCAGCCCCCAAGATCTTCCCTGCTTTATTGAGAACCTCATTTTATCTCTTATATGAGCTTGCCTTTGGTGGAGGATTGAAGTGGTGGAGGCCTAGCTAGAAGGGACTTAGTTTCTTGGTTCTGAACGGTGATGAAACAAAAGTTTGCAATTCATTTAGTTATGTTGATTACATTTTAATAGAAATACTATTTTCTCATCTAATTGATATCTTGGAAATACTTGAATTGTTATTCCATGGGCATATTTGTTATGAATGTTGATGGATTATGATATTGAATATGATAACATTATATATTATCACCATATGCTTGTGTTTCTTGGTTTTTGAGGACACGTTGCAGGTGTATTTCTTTGAGTAAAGTGCTCAATGGTGGACTTCATCGAATGTCTAGACGAGGTAGGCTCTTTATCTTGTCTTGTTAGAATATTTTTTTATATAGAATACCTAATATTAGAGTTGATTTATGTAGTCATTTATGTACGTTGTGGTTTACCCCTAGCCATAGAGATATTTTCCTTGTAACAAAAATAGACTTCACAGGAAAAACAGTGCCAAAACAGGAAATGGTGTAGATAATAGCCATGGTGAATGAAAATTTTTGTATGAGCCTAGAAATGTTGTAGGTGGATGAGGAGACAACACAAAATCCATTAAAAGACAAATCATTTGTACTTGGCACTTCCCAAGGTTCAAATGAAGGCATTGTATAAACTTGAAATCTGTGTCGTGCAGGAGATTCAATCGAGGGCCCATGCAAATGCGACAAGTTTACAGTTGACCAATGAACTAAATAAGACATTGGATATGACACTTAAGCAGGTGCAATTCGAGAGGTTAGAAGCGAAGACGTGCACTGAAATTTTATAGAAAAAATAGGAGGAAGTGCTTAAAAATATTCCTGAAAATGTGCAAGGGGAAAATGTACCCATGGAATGTAATATTGAGAAGATAGCACGAGCGATGGAGGCATACAAAGTTAACATTGTATAATTGACAGATATCCTAGTACTGACTAATCTAGTAGCATTTAGAACACAAAGGGAGTAGGAGGTTACAAGTCATACAGAGTGTATTTTGCAAAGCATTCGAGAAATCAGAGAGTTGTACAATAAGAGCATGCAATTATGGAAAGATCTACAAGAGGATGGAAAACTACAAGAGTTGGAAAAAAAGAGGAATTTGTCAACAAAATGGTACAAGAACTGAATAAAATGAAGAAGATGATGAAAATCTCAAATATATTGAGGAGTGTGAAAGAAAAGAAGAACATTCAGGTAGAATTGAAGAGCATACAAGGAACAAAGCAGTCAAGGAAGGTGCAATTGGAGCCACTACAAAAAAGTGTAGAGAAAATGATTATAAATATTGATGCATATAAGTTTAATAATGAATGGGTTGTCAGGGAGAGTGGAGAACTAATGAAGGAGCCTATTACGGCGCAGACGGTCGATATTGTAGAATAAAAGAGTGCGCAAGTAAATTCTCAAGTTGAACAAATTTGAAGAAGGTTCCATGAGCTAGAGAAGTCACTGCAGGAGGCACACACTACCTGGGTTGCTCAAGAGCAGCCACATGTCATTGTTGGGGGCTAGTTGTCGTGGGCCGTTTTAGGGAACAATGCAACAATTAATGAAGAAGTTAAAAAATGAACCATAAAATGAGCGTGTTCCAGGAAATAGGGAAAAGAAGCGCAAGAAATAAAAAAATCCAAAAGAAGGAAGAAGGACGTGGATCAGTCGTGAGTAGGAAGTTAGGAAGTGGAAAAAACTAACTCACCTAAGGTTAGTGGGTTAGGGTTTTCATTATTGTTGTAATGAGTATCAACCCTTTTTTGTATTATAAATATGTATTGTGATATCTGAGGAGATTTGGTTGTTGTTAGTTAGAGCTATTGTGAGATCTAGCTATTGCTCTTGAGTGATCTAGTTGTGGAGATAGTTTCAGAGATGATATCAGAGTCAATTTTGAGAGAGATATATGAATGGTAATCAAGGGTAATATCGCAATATGTGGAGCTTGGTGTGATCTTTTCATCCTCACTATCATCACTTATATTCAGATGTAATGCGCGTAGCACTATGAACTTTTGATGAAGATTAATAAAATAGTGAATAATCCCATATATTTGTGGATGTAGCCCAAGCAGGGGCGAGACATGGTAAACCTCGTGTATTAGTGTGCAGTGGTTGTCTTATTCCTTTCTACTATTAGTTATGATGAATAGATGAATACAATAATCGCAAAATGCAATGCACAATAGAATGAAAGGATGGTTTACTGTAAAATGTATGTTGAATAAATCTGATTCATTACATAATAGTAGATATGGGTATGTTGACATGTTAGAATAGTATATCTGATTTACTTGAGGTATAAATAATGTCTAGAATTCCTTCCAAGGGTGCAGACATCTGGGTTCTGGAGTCAACCATAAAGCCATATCGGGGCACTTTCCAAGTACTAGATGTTTATTAGTACTTAATAAGACAATAAACCTTCATAGAATAAGCTAGTTGATTATGAATTTGCAGAAATACAATATTTTATGACAAAAATTAATATCTTATAACAACAAAAATATTTATGCCTTGAGATTGCTTGAAAAAGACAAGAAAAATGACTTTGACTAGGCAATTGATAATAAATTGTCACAAGCAAAATTGGCAATGTTTTTCTAGCTTTTAATGTCACTTTTGCAGAGAATTTGTTGCAGTTAGATGGATGCAGATTTTTTTTTAAACAACAACACATTCTAATGGTCAAAAGTGCAAGAAAACACCATACAAAACTAGTAGTTACCTAGTATATTCACCAACAATGATCACAATTGAATTTTGAATGGTTCTAGTGCAAGTTATGTAGGTAAATGTGTCAAATCAATGGATATTTGTATGGTTGTAGAAATGTTTTTCTACAAAAATAATTTGGCTTAGGATTTATTCTAATTTAGGGTTATCAAATGTTATTAAATGGTTCAAGGATAAGAGTATGAGTGTTTGTTTGATCAACCACCACTTCTATATAGTAGTATAGTGCCTTTCTAGGATAAATGGAGTCACTAATGGCATCAACAAATATTAGAGGAAATATAACAATGATAATATTATGTTAAAGGGGTGGAGAAGATAAGAGATATGTTGGTATCCCTGTTGGCATGTTTTACAGATAGTGTATGCTTGTCATTGATGGCAAGAACAACAACAAAGATGGAAACAAACGTGCAAAGGATTGTAGGTAGGTCATTGATAACAAGAGTAGAGTAAGCATCGATGAAAAATAGGAACAAAGTAAGCTCAGGAGTAATTAGTGAAGAGTCGATCGTAGTGCCCAAGCTCGGGAAGAGAAGCGTCAGTGATCGTTGGATCCCATTTAAATTCCTGAAAGAAGGAGGACTGTCAGATTTGATTGTAGACAAGAAGAATGTGCATAAGAGGAGGACAGATATCGGGTGTCAGATCTGAGCATAAGTTTTGACCATCATTGGATCAAGGAGAGCCTACACGTTCATTAAAGTACAAGGAGAAGCGGGTATACAAAATCCCAAAGGAAGGAGGACCGTCCATCTATGGGCAGGACACATGGACACAGATCAACATTTCACTGACTAGAAAGTCAAAGGCATGAAATGCTCCAGCCTTTCACCTCTCAAACTCGTGATATGAGAAATCATGAAATAATCTCAACCATTAGATCAAGGCCAAATATGGACCATTGATCAGGCACAACGAAGGCACGTGGGAGTTGCGAAGTCTCGATAAAATCTTGACCGTTGATCCAAGAGTGATGCATGGCAGAAGATCAGAGTATGTCAAAGACTCCATTTCATATATTCTCCTATCGTGACTTGGAGTGATGAAAACCTCCATCAAAGGAATCGTGATATGTGAACTCACGATAAGATATGGACCGTTATATCACCAAGGATTTTGGATTATTGACTTAAGCTCCATCTTGGAGTTTCACCTATCGTGACTTGGAGTGATGAGAACCTCCATCTAAGGAACAACGAGATGCGAGATCATGATAAGATCTGGACCATCGGATCTATGGATATTTCAACCATCGATCAGACTCGATGAATTTTATAAACTCGCAAAATATGAAGCACCTTTTTGGCACAGATTGTGGTCACCGTCGATGGTCACAAGAAGGGAAGGAGTCAATTCAGATAAGCTCCATTTCAGGGTTTTGGGGATCGTGACTTGGAGATTCGAGATGCCTCATCTCCAGATTCATGAAATGTGAAATCATGAAAGTGATTTATGCATAAGCACGTGGTCTCAGTCGATGGTCACACCATCAAAGAGTTGAAGAGAAGAGTACGTGCAAACAAGCTCCTTTTTGGCGTTTCAGGGATTGCGATTTGGAAAGTTGAGAAAATTCACAACGGAATTAACGAAAAGGAGAAATGAAAAATATTGAAAAGAACATTATGAACAAGTGCTTGGTCATAGACATGGTCATATAAAGGAAGGAGCTAGCGCAAAAAAGTTCGATTTCGGAGTTTCAGAACTCGTGACATTGAGACTCAAGATGTCTCATCGCAACATCTCCGAATTGTGAAAGTGCAAAATGGGTAAATAACGCAAGAACCCATCAGAGTTAATCCAACGATGGAGGTGAACATGAGAAAAATTAGAGGGCTAATGTTGATCCTCATAGTGTAACTACTAGAAACCATTGATGGTTTCTACTAGAGGATGCAAAGAGACTTCTGTGTGATTTCCAAAGGAGCTGAAGAGTTACGTGGAATCCGCTAGTGGAATGAAGATGACTCATGGAGGAAATTGATAGCTAGATGAGGGTTGGATCTAGTAACTAAAATAGAAAGGATGATCTTGACTATAAAAGAGAAGACGAAGAGTCTCAACTACGAGAGAGAAAAAGGAATTTCGGAATAACACCTAGTGATGATAGACACAGGGGTTGAACGGCCAGAGAAGCTGAAGAGTCGCAATGATGATCATGCAGAGAACTTGATATGTGTAGAATATTGGCGTGGTATGATCATGCAGAGGAATGGTGAATATTGCATGCACAAGATGCACAAAAGATATATATACATGGTACAAAGAAGAGAACCATTTTGCTATTGTTGTTGGAGTTGTTGTGGATGTTGTTGTTGAAGGTGATTCATGCATGAAGAAGGAGATGAGTGCAGTAGCTGAATAAAACAGAAGAAGAACTATGAAGTGAATGGATATGATGCACAAAGCATAAAAAGTAGAAGAACAGAATGGGCAGTGGATGCATGATGGAAGACAGTGAGGAAGTCTGAGTAGAAAAATCTTGCAGAATAGTGATGAGACTGGTAAGTTGTTATTTAACACTATATCACTGTAATAGGTTTCAGTATTTCATATTCATAATCCAGGGTGGTTGGGAGGTTCTAGGGAGGATTGGTGTCCTCAGAGGTTCAAGTGAGTGATTGAACACGGGGAGTTGGTGCTAGAGAAACCAGGGAGTTGGTGCTTCCTTCTAGTTGGTGCTTGAGAAACCAGGGAGTTGGTGCTTCCTTCTAGTGGGTGCTAGAGAAAAACAGAGAGTTGGTGCTCTCAGCAAGTTGTAGCTTAGAAAATAKAGGTTGTAGCCTCACAATGAGTTGCTTCTCATATGTATGATAATGTAAATAATGTAAATAATACTTATCATATAAATAAGAAGAGGTTTTTACCCTATATGGGTTTCCTTGAAAATATTTGTCTCTGTGTTTCTCATATATGTGACTGATGTTGAATGTGCCATTGTTTATTTCCCTGCATTATTGTGATCATCATTGAGTGCCTTGTAAAGATTTTAAAAGAAGCATGATTGTTTAAGCACGGTAACAACTGATTCACCCCCCCCCTCTTAGTTGTCCAACAATTGGTATCAGAGCCAACCCCTTTTATCTAAGGGTATATCCTAGAGCTTAAATATGTCAAGCCATGAAGAAAATTCAACCAATAAGGCCCCTCTATTCAATGGAACAAACTTTTCCTTATGGAAAGTTAGAATGAGAACCTACATAATGTCATTAGGTGGAAATGTCTGGGATGTGGTAGACATTGGTTATGTAAAGCTAGTTGTGCTAGCTAATAAGGATGACAAACTAGAATTTAGCTTCAATGCTAAGGCTATGAATGCTATCTTGAGTGGGCTTGCAGAAGCAGAATTCATAAAAGTTATGCACCTAGGAACTGCCAAAGAAATGTGGGACAAACTCATTAGCAGTTATGAGGGTAATGAGAAGGTAAAGGATGCAAATCTTCAAACCTACATAATATAGTTTGAACAACAGAAGATGAAGGAAGAAGAAAATGTTGGAAAATACTTTGTGAGAGTAGAAGAAATGGTAAATGAAATGAAGGCACTTGGTGAAACAATTGATGAACCTTCTTTAGTTCAGAAAATCTTGAGATCTCTCCCAGATAGGTTCAACCCAAAGGTGTCTTCTATAGAATAACTTAATGATCTAAGAACCTTGGAGTTTGATCAACTGCTAGGAACATTGACTGCATATGAAATGAGAGTAGTTAAAGATAAACCAACCTCCAGAGAAGGATCATTTATAGAGGACAAGAATGAGGATTCTAAGCCCGATGAAATTGAAGAAAAATTTGTGAAGAGATTGAAGAACGGATCAGGAAAATACAAAGGTAAACTGCCTTTCAAATGTTTCAACTATGGTAGGATAGGTCATTTTGAAAATAAATGTCCCCACAAAGGAAAGGATCAGACATGTGATGATGAGGAGAAGTACAAACACAAAAAATTTCTTTAAAGAGAAAAAATTTAAGAAGAAAAGTCTGTGCGTAAACAATGATGATGATGCTTCAGATGATGAAGAAAATGACTCCTCTATTGAAGATAAACTAAATGAATTCATACTTATGGCCAAAGAGGATTATGATAATAAAAGCACAGGGAGTGATGAATAAGAAGTTGTGGTTGACATGGAAGGAGAATTGATCAGTGCACTGGAAGAGATTGATAGACAAAGAGTCAAGAACAGAAAGAAAAGACAATTGTTGATACAGTTCGAGAAAGACAGTAAAGAAACTGATGAAGACCTTGTCTTACTAAAAGTAGAATTAGAAAAGGCAAAGAAAATCGAAGAGATTCTAAAACAGAAGCTATCAGAAAAGAATGCAAGATGTGAAGCATTAGAACAAGAAGTAGTGAAAACGACGAAAGAAATGGAGAAGTTTTAATCCTTGTATAATCAGAATCTGTCAAGTATCAAAGCCTAAGAAGGATTGTCCACCATTCTGAATCAGTAAAGGAATCCAAAGCTGAAAATTGGCTTGGGTTCTGAAGAGGGATCAAGTAGTGGTAAGACAGGAAATGAAGAACCCATCAAGTTTGTCAAAAGTACAACCAATGACATTAACAAACTTGCAGAAGCAAAGGAATACAATCAACCGCACAGGTCGAGTAAGGTAAAAGATGCCAGATCTGAATCTGTAGAACAAAGAAGTAATGCGCTCACTGTAGAAAGACGTCATCAGCCTGGAAGAAATCGATTTGCTCAAAGAAGACAACCACTTTCCAGGGACAAAGAATTTTTCTATGGCTATTGTTACTAATGTGCTAACTTTGGTCACAAAGTTGTAAATTGTTCCTTAAGACTTAGATATGAGAAATTAAGATTTCAAAGGAATAAATACTTGCCACAACAAAGAATGATGCAGCCAAGTAACAAACCTTCACTGATTGCCAATTGCCAAATTAAGTCCATGGATATGCAACTAAAGAGGTCAAGAAATAATCAACAATCAATGAGTAGACAACGCTACACCAATAAGTTTGAACTATTGAACAATGAGATTGAATGCTACATATGTCATAACTATGGACACAAATCTATTGACTGTCGTCTAAGGGAATATGAACTAGATTTGAAATTCCCTACTGAAAATGTTAAGTTTTGGAAGAAGAAGGAAAGTGACAAGTGTGGATTAATGTTGTCCACTCAAAGAAAAATGAATCCTTGGTATATAGACAGTGGATGCTCCTAACACATGACGGGAGACAAAGGCAAGTTTCTATCTCTAAGTGAAAGAAAATCAGGAAACATAACCTTTGGAAATGATGCTCCAGGGAAAATAAAGGGCAAAGGGATGGTGAGCTTAAGTAATGGAAAAGGAAAATCCCAATATTTTCTCCTTGTATATGGGTTGAAACATAATCTACTTAGTGTAAGTCAAATGTGTGAGAGAGGATGTGAAGTGATGTTCACATCTAAGTACTGCAAGATAAAATCTATAACCTCAGGACAAGTTGTGGCAAAAGGCATAAGGACAGAAAATAATGTATATGTGATGAAAGAAAATAGAGAAGAATGTCATCTAAGTAGACATGATGAAATCTAATTATGGCATAGGAGACTTGGACATCTAAACTTTGACCACTTAATCAAAATACAAAAACTCAAGGTAGTAAAAGATCTTCCGAAAGCCCGAAGATTCAATGTGTAAACCCTGCCAAGTAGGGAAGAAAAATAGGACATAGTTTAAGTCCAAGAGTTTTACTTCAATAGAAAAACCACTCCAACTAGTTCATATGGATCTATGTGGACAATCAAGAGAGGAAGTCACAGGGAAAGAAAACTACTTCATGTTGATTATTGATTATTACTCCAAACTTACTTAGGTTTCCTTTCTCAAAGAAAAAGATGAAGCATTTGAGAAGTTTAAAATATTTAAGGCTTTAACTGAGACTCAAA
Organism: Picea engelmannii; assembly: GCA_009831015.1. Taxonomy (NCBI): domain Eukaryota; kingdom Viridiplantae; phylum Streptophyta; class Pinopsida; order Pinales; family Pinaceae; genus Picea; species Picea engelmannii. The sequence goes on from ML776611.1 coordinate 2,391,204, forward strand.
CAAGGAAGAGGTTAAGGGCAGTAAGATCAGACCAGGGAGGAGAGTTCATGTCAAGAGACTTCAAGGAATTTTGTGATGAGCATGGGATCAAAAAAGAATACACAATCCCAAGAACTCCACAACAAAATGGAGTAGTTGAGAGGCAAAACAGAACAATGCAGCAAATGGATAGGTCAATGATGAATGAGAAGAACATTGGTCAAACCTACTGGGTAGAAGAAATACACACAGTAGTCCATGTTCTTAACAAATCCCAACTCAGACCACAAAGTGACAAGACACCTTATGAACTGTGGTTTGGAAGACCTAATTCAATTAAACACTTCAAAGTATTTGGGAGTAAATGCTATATAAAGAATACTGATGAAAACCTTGGAAAATATGATGACAAGGCTGATGAAGGTATCTTCTTAGGGTATGCTAAAAACAGTAAAGGATACAGATGCTATGATAAGAGGCTGCATAAAATGGTTGATTGTATTGATGTAAAAGTTGATGAAGGAATCCCAGCAAGAGAGATGTACATAAATGAGTCTTCTATAGAAGACACAACCGAAGATAACGGAAAACAGGTCCAAGAATCAGAAAGTGAAGACTCTGAATCAAATGAAGACTCAAACACTCAAACAGACTCAAATCAGCAGTCAACTTCAAATTCCTCCTCCAGAATCATTCAAAAGAATCATCCTGCAAGTCAAATAATTGGAGAAAAAGACAAAGGTGTACAAACCAAAAGAAGCTAATCAAAACCACTGAACAATCTCATATAGGTTTCATATCCATGATGGAACCAAAGAATTTCAATGAAGCCATCAAAGATGGTCACTGGGTAAAAGCAATGAATGATGAACTTGATCAGATTGAGAAAACAATACATGGGAGATGGTTCAAAGACCTGAATGTAAAAACGTCATTAGCTCCAAATGGATCTTTAAGAATAAGTTGAATGAGCAAGGGCAAGTCATCAAGAACAAAGCAAGGTTAGTCTGTAAAGGCTATGCTCAGATAGAAGGACTAGATTTTGGTGAAACATTTGCGCCCATAGCAAGATTAGAAGCTATCAGAATGTTTCGTGCCTATGCTTGTCATAAAAGGTTTAAATTCTACCAAATGGATGTCAAGTCAGCCTTTCTAAATGGAGATTTAAGTGAAGAAGTCTATATGGAACAACCAAAGGGTTTCAAACTGTCTGATAACCCTGACTTAGTATGGAAGCTGAAGAAAGCTTTATATCGTTTAAAACAAGCCCCTCGAGCCTGATATCACAGACTAGATACGTATCTCAAAGAAAAAGGGTTCAAGAGAGGAACAACTAACAACAATTTGTATATTAAAACAGAGGATAATAATTTGCTCATCGTATTGGTCTATGTAGATGACATCATCTTTGGATGTAATAAGGATTCATTGGTATAATGATTTGCTTCTGCCGTGGAGTCTAAATTTGAAATGTCTATGATAGGAGAACTGNCATTTTTTCTTGGTCTGCAAATTACTCAGAGGCCCAAAGGGATGTTCATTTCTCAAGAAAAATATCTAAGAGGAATGATGAAAAGGTTTCAAATGGAAGATTCTAAACCTGTGGGTACACCTATGGTAACTGGATGTAAATTAAGCAAGGATGATGATTCACCTAATGTTGATCAAAGCTCATATTGATCAATGATATGAAGCCTGTTGTACATCACAACATCTCGCCCAGACATAATGCATGCTATAGGAATGGTAGGAAGATATCATGCTGCACCTAAACAGAGTCATTTGCAAGTTGTCAAAAGTATATTCAGATATTTGAAAGAAATAATGACTTATGGTCTGTGGTATCCCAGAAATCAAAATCTTCAGTTGACTGCTTATTCAGATGCAGATTGGGCAAACTATGTTGATGAGAGAAAAAGCACCAATGGAGGAGTTGTTACAAATTATTTTCGTCATCCATATGATCGTTAATGATGTAAACCTATCTGTTTCCTTCAGAGGGGTCAGTGGCCTGAGTTCCTAAAGAGAGAAGAGAGAAGAACTTTTCCTGAGAAAAGAAGTTGCATTTTCCTATGTAAAAACATTATAAAAAGGAAGTTCGCAGGTTGCTATATATGCAGGGTGTGAGAATGACCCATTCTCGTAGGTTGCACTATAGCTACAGTGCGAGATGTTTGCAGGTTGCTTTATAGAAAGGGTGCGAGAATGCCTACATGTGGGAAAAATGAGCGTTTTCTCGAATCTTCTAGAAGGAGAAACTTCTATGGTGAGGTGGCATCCGAATGGTTTGGATCTTACTCGCTTTCATGATTTAGTGGGATCATCCTAACCTCCTCACCTTATCCTCTTCAACTTATAAAAGGAGAGGAGTTCTCATGAAGAAAGTTANCTTTGTTGGTTCTTGAGCTTGTTAGCTTTGGTTGGCTTGGAATTATTAGCTTCGTTGGAGTGGCTTTGAGATTTGCTTTGTCAAGATAGATTGTGAATATCATCAGATCTATGCTCTCAGAATTATTGGAGTCAAAGTGTGTGGGGAATGAAGGACAGTTAGAAGGGAACTTACAACATCAAGGACATGGTTGTAATCTCTCTTTCACATTTAATATGATACAGTAATATGATTCTTTCCTATAAAGCTTGTTGTGTTTTATTGTATGATTCCTTGATCACATACATAGGTTTTTATTGAGTTTATGCTATTGCTATCACTTTGGTTGGTTTGTGTTGTCTTGGTCTTGACCTCACGAGAGAACCAGAGCGAAACTTGAGCAACAAAGACCCTAGGAAGCGATACTAAGGTATGTTCCTTGTTCCTTCCTCCTAGTAAATTCAATATCTAAAACTTAAGGAAAGCACCATGTTCTAGTATGTTTTGTTCTAGATCCAGGTGGATCTAGGGAGATCGGTTAGTGTCCGCACCTACGGATTTATCCAATAACAAAATTGGCGACTCCACTAGGGAACACTCTCATTTTCTTTGTGGCTTTTGGTATTTTTTTGTGGCCATTTTCTCTGGTTTCACTTTTCTCCTCTCCTATCAATATCTGAGTCTTCAGGATATCCTGATAGACCCTCTGGGTCCAAAGGCCTTTCTCAATTTTGCTTCATTTTTCAAAATTTTGACTATGTTCATGCATTCTCGCACTATACTTCATTGCAGCCTACGAGAATTGCTAGAGTTCACACTCTGTCTTTAGGTTTCAATGCGAGGTTCTCGCACCCTGCTCAAGGGTCATCTACGAGAATTAGTGATTCACACACTGTGTTATATTGCCTGCCTGCGAACATCAATTTTTCAAAAATTTCGATTTGAGTTTTGGTATTTTCAACTGCCTAGACCAATTTTATTGCCTCATAAAAGTTTCTTGGACCATTGATTGATGTTTTTCTTGTCTTCGTTTGTGTGCATTAATAGTCTTAGGATTGCAAGGCTTTTCTTGTCATTTTTTTTCTTGACTTTCGCTTCTTGACTTTTCTTGGAAAAACCATACTCTCTGATCCCAGAATCTGAGTGTGTTTGATTAGTTAAGAACTAGTGATTGGTTGAAAGTTGATTTTCTTTGGATTTATCATTTGCTTATTGTTTGAAAGATCACTTTTCTTATGCAATTGAAAAGACTAGTTTGGGTTTCTTTGTTTTAACAAAGTTCATGATTGCTTTTAGTGAAATTTTTGAAACAAAAAGATTTAATTTCTTGCTTTATATTAGATTGGGGGCATCCTTGCATTTCAAGTAACGAAATTGCATGATTCTTGGCATTTTTTGAATCGTGCATTGGTGTTTAGTACCTTTTTCTCATTTCTTTAGAATCTTGATATTGATAAGTTTTAAGAGTTTGGGACATTGTGCATCTGGGAATGATAAATGTTTTCTCCTTCTCGTAGCATAGCTTTCATCGAAATGAAAATATTTCATCTTCATATCTTTGCGTAATTTTCGAGTCGGTCAAAACACCATATTGTTCACACCATTTTCCTCTTGAGTAACAACAACCATAAAATAAAGGGCTTATGAAAATTGATTAGACATTTTTATTTTCTGGTAGCAAACCTACATTAGATTAGTTGTAGGGATTTGGAATAGGTGTGAAACATAACTTTCCAAAGTTGCAAACAAACATAGAATCTTGAGTTAGGGAATGGTTAAATCCACTTATTACATTTTTTCTTGGGAAACCCTTCTAACACAAGGGTCAATCGTGAGGTCGCATTGAGACTGACAGAGTTACTCACCCCACTTTGTTGGTCTTGGTGTAGAGATTACGTGTATTATGGGGGTCGCTTGAGAGGTATACCCACAATGATGAGTGGAAGCCTTTTGAGTTGATTTCTAGCTAGATACCTTGCCCTTGCGCGTGGATCGGACTATCGACTGTTTCCCCAAGCATCACTGTAGTGATTGGTAACCTTAGTGGCCTTTCTCTCTAGGTTATTTACCCGAGGTGACTGTGGAGGGGCAAGTCTTCACAGTACCTGGAATCGACGTTGGCCAAACTCACTCGGGCTCCTTGGAGGGTATACCCATGATTATGTGTGGGAGCTTGCACCAGGGTGTAAGTCTGTTAAGAAGGTCATCAACGTAACTTTTCCACCCACTCTATCTCAACCCCTTCTTACATTGTTCCCGCGACGTTGGATTTCATCACCAACTAGTGCATTCATTATGAGAAGGTTTTGTTTACTTGCTTGCTTACTAGATTTTTAGCGTGTGCTGTTTGTATTCCCTGGAGGACTCTCGATTGGATTTATTTCATGGAGTCAGTTCCTGAAATGACCAATGAAGGAACCTCTGCTCCAGGGGAACCTTTTGTTTTTCCTTCTTATGGAAACATTGGTCCTCCTCACATCGCTACTTTGAGCCTTCCAGGTCTCACAATTGGATTTTTAGTGTGGTTGTTTTCCACTCAGGTAATCCCGAGTGTAGTAAGTGCTTCGGTCGTAAGCACTTCCCCCCAAGAAAATCAACCTCATGTTGATCCTTCACCTTCTTCACTAGTAAGGTCTTCTTCGCCTTCTTCGCTTGCAATGTCACCTTCCGTTTCATCTTCTTTGTCGGGTGAAAGTTCTGAAGCTAGTAAGCTAGTGAATAAGAAGAAGAAGAAAAGGAATAATAAGAAGAAGAAATATAAGTGAGGGTCAAAACCTCCAACCATTGTCAAACATGTTGGAAAAAAACCAGTTATTGTTAATCGTGCTGGGAGTGTTAATGTTGTCAAGATCACCCAAACAACCCATAAGCCCAAGTACCCTTGCAGACTCTGTAAGGGTATCCATATTCTTAAGGATTGCCCTAGTCTATCCAAGGTTATAGAAGCATGGTCTACACACCCTTGCAAACCCATGTCGTTAGCCTCTAAACAACATCTCGACGACCCCTCCTCAACCAGTCATGATATGGTTGGGAAGAAGAAAAGTAGAGTCAAGTTCCCGTGTATGTTATGCAAAGGGAGTCATCTCACTCACCTTTGTTCTCGAATGGACGAAGCCTCAAAATTACTGGAAGACATGACTATTTCATAGCCTCAACTTCCAGTTGGTTACCGTAAGCTTTCTCTCAACCCACCTGTAGTTTATGGAATGATCACTCCGGTCCCTTCACCGGTCAATCCAGTTGATCATGTCATCAATATGGTCACGCACTTAGTTGAACTAGTTGACAAAGTGGTTGATCCGATACCATCCTCGGTCAATCTCGTTCTCCCCTCAGAGAGAGAAACTAAAGTGGTTGATCCGATACCATCCTCGGTCAACCCCACTCTCCCGTTAGAGAGTGAAACCCAAGCGGTCTATCCGTTTACACCTGTCGACCCCATTCTCCCCTTGGAGAATGAAACCCAAGTGGTCGATCTGATCTCATCATCGGTCGATCCTACTCTTCCGCTAGAGAGTAAACCCGATACTGCCCATGTTTTTCTTGTTGATACAGAATCTACCATGCCGGGGTCTATTCCTCCTTCTCCCATAGGACCCCCTCCAAGTTATGAGGCCATCCATTTTGATTGGGGTATGATAACTGGACCTCGTCTTACCTCTTACATTCCTTTCTAGATTACAGTACAAGTTTGTGGTCGGGATGTTCCTCAGACACTGATAGATGAAGGTTCGTCTGTTAGTATTTTGTCCTCTATTGCTTGGCAAGATTTGGGTTGTCCTCCACTTGTGCCAGTTACGCAGAATATGTTATCTTTTAACAGAAGAACTAGTCAACCTTTAGGGACTCTTCCTCAGTTTCTTGTAACTCTCGGAGGGAAAACTATCTTTATTGACATCATGGTAGTCCAAGACCCCTTGGATTTGTCTTTACTCCTTGGGTGAGATTATGTCTATGCCATGAAAGATATTGTGTCTACTCTTTTTCATGTGATATATTTCCCTCACGATGGACGGGTTGTGACTATTGATCAACTTTCATTCATTGACCCCACTTGGATTTCCTCCCTGAATGGTTCTTGTATGCAGACAGTATCACCTCTGCCACAGGTCAATTATGTGGCATTGTCTCCCATGGCTTCAACTTATGATGACTTAGATCCAGTAGTTGACATGGTGATCTCTTCGATAGGGTTGTTAGAGCCTCATCTCTTTATTCCTGTCGCAACCCTTGACATGGTGTCCTTCCAAAGTGTGTTTCTTCCTTCCAGTGAAGACCTCTTGGAAGCCATGACCAATTTTTATCCCTTGACATGGTGTCATTCCGGAGCATTGTCCTTTTGGAATCCATGATCAAGAAGAGGTTCCGAGGATAGTTTTTCATCTCTGAGGCAGCCTCGTTAAAAAATGAAACAAAGGTTTTTGAGCATGGTTTTCTTATTTCAAGCTCGTTAAAAAATGAAACCACCCGAGGATAGTTTTTGCATCTTTGAGACAACCTCGTTAAAAAATGAAACAAAGGTTACGAGCATAGTTCTTGTTTCTATGTCAAGCTCATTAAAAAATGAAATAGTTTTCCCCCTTTGAGTCAAGTCCTTCATCTAGTATTTGAAGCTTCCTTTCATTCTCCTTTGCAATTGGATGAAACAGAGCTTGGGGGGCATTTGCCTCAGCCTCTGGACTACATGTTGAAGTTGAGCTGCTAGTTTCTTAAGATGGGGGCTAAGTACCAACCATCCATGTGTTAATAGTTGGGAAGTTGCAAGCATAGTTTTCTATGGTTCAATCTTGTGTAAAAATGAAACCACTTACCTCAAGCATAGTTTCCTCTGGTTCAAGCTTGCGTAAAAATGAAACAAGGTCCAATCATAGTTTTGTTTTGTTTTAAAGCTTGCATAAAAATGAAAACAATCCCGAGCTTAGTATTTGTTCTTTCTCATGCTCGTAAATACATGAGAATAAGTTACCGAGCTTAGCCTTTGTTCTTTATCGTGCTCATAAATAAGTGAGAATGTAACAGAGTATACTTTTATCACTTTTTCGAACTCGTAAAGGTTATACGAAAAATGAACCCCCCTCGAGTCCTCTTTAATCTTTTTTTAGAATCTCTAAACATGAAAAGATCGTCGAGCGACCTTTCTATTTTCACGCTCGATAAAGTATTTGAAGTAAGCGTCTGGTGAGCGATAATTTATCTCTTTCTCGGTCTCATCCCGACTATTTTACGAAAAAGGAACTGAGAGAGCTCTCTTTAAAGTGTTTTTCCAGAATCTATAATCATGAAAAACCTTCGAGTTTTCTATCTCTGGACTCATTAAACAAACATTGACAGACCCGTAATGGGACCGAACCACTCCTTCTTAGGGTTTGTTAAACATACTCCGAGGGACTCATCCGAAGGATGAGCTTACATCAACAATCATTTGTTATCCTCCTCAATCTTGCGTAAAAATAAATAGGTACTGGCCAGAAATGTTGGGGGAAAATTTGGAAAAGGGATATGTTTTCATCTTCGTATTGATTGGTAGTAAGTGTCGCTCTTGAACATGACACCCCTTATTCATCATTTGAAGCTGGTTTGGGAAATCCATTTGTCTCTCATTCGATTTGCTACAAGGTCATTCCTTGTGTCGTCTTTGAGTCAATGCTATCAAATCATTGGTCATGTCGTTCATATGTTCAATAGAAGTCCATATGAAACCTATATTGAGTCGGCCATATGCAGTTATCCATTCTCTTCGTGTCGGCCTTCCCTGTGTCCAAGTCCTACTATGTTTCACTTTCAAAATTTGTTACTCATTTCATGTCATTGATGGGGGATACATCAAGGCCCTACTATGACGAGTTTTGTTCCGTCGACTTCAGCTCATTATTCGGAATCAAGACTTAGAAATTATTTAGTACCTTGGAGCTTGCATGCCTCAATGGAAGGTTTCCTCACTTTCAACAGTGGGTTTACATCATTGACCCCTGATCGAAAGATTCCATCAGATGTTTGACTTCAACTCATTTATTCACACTCGATGGTTTGTACTATGGTACCTTGGGAGTCATTGACATCAATGGTGATTTCCCTTTCACTTGTTAACGGTTTCATCAATGACCGGTAATCAAGTGGTATCTACCATGTTCAACTAAAACACATGTAATCACATGGTTAGATTCGTACTTTGGGCGATGAGATTGAAGACCCTGGATATCATCTTTTTGATCCAGGTTGCGATGGAGTATGTATAATTTTTTACACATATATCCACTGTGTATGTCTCGTGGCTATGTCGTCTTAATTTGGAATTTCTTGCATAGATACACAGTGTATTCCGGTGGCTATGCTATATTTTGATGGCATGGATCCACAGTGTATGATTAGTGGCCATGACCCATGTCTATAATGTCATCAGTCTGTGATTTGAGTATGGGAATGCCTACCTCAGAATTGATATATATGATATTCTGCAGATACTTGGTTGTTCGCAGGTTTCCGATTAGGTGTGCTCTTGGTTCTCGACACACACATGCAACTTACAAAGTCTATCGACTGCCACTGGTTCCACCCTCATACTTTGGGGGGCATTCTGTTACCCATGATTTTGGTCATCATGATGATGTATGGATTATGGTGTACTTAGGATCTTCATAAGAACTTTCTCCTGAGAAGAGTTACTTTCTTCTCTTTCCAGAAATATCATTTTTTAAGGAGGTTTGCAGGCTACTAGTATATTTGCCTGCGAGAATGCATGATTCTTGTAGGCTTCCTTAAGGCAGGGTGTGAGAAGTTCGCACTTTGTTGAACTACTAGAGTGCGAACTCTTTCTAAAGCAAGGAAAAATATGAATTCTCGATGCTTCTAAAATGGAATCTTCTAGAAGGATGAGATGGCATTTGAATGGTTATCCTAGTACTAGATTCATTGATATTTTGGGATCATTCTTATCCAAGTAACTAATTCATTCTCTCCTATATATTGAGGGAATTCTCATGGAAAAGGTTAAGCAAGATTCATTGGAGAATTAGTGAAAGAATTGTATGAAGGACTGAAGCTACAACAGCTTGGAAACCCCAACAAGTTTATCCAAAGGGGTTGATCTTCTTCATGCAAGTGAGCAAGTGTGTGTGTCAGAGCCAAGGGCCATAGAAAGGAAGTTTGAGACATCAAGGCTCAGGTTGTAAGATTTACTTTCCATTAATATGATACAATAATATGTCCCTTTCCCATAAAGTTTTTTACACTTTATTGTATAATTCCTTGATCATATACATAGATTGACTGTTGAATAGATTGTGCTTTCTTCACTTTGGTTGGTTTTTGTTGTCTTGTTCTTGACTGCACGAGAGCACTGAAGCGAAGTGGGAGCAACAAGGACCATAGGAAGCAATAATAAGGTATGTTCTTAGTTCTTGCCTCCTATTTAATTCAATGGTCAAAATCTAGGGAAAGAGTCATGTTTTGTCTTTCTTTGTTCTAGATCCAGGTGGATCTAGGGAGATTGGTTAGTGTTTGCACCTACGGATTTATCCAATGATTCTTTCCTATAAATCTTGTTGTGTTTTATTGTATGATTCCTTGATCACATACATAGGTTTTTATTGAGTTTATGCTATTGCTATCACTTTGGTTGGTTTGTGTTGTCTTGGTCTTGACCTCGCGAGAGCACCAGAGAGAAGCTGGAGCAACAAAGACCCTTGGAAGAGATAAAGGTATGTTACTTGTTCCTTCCTACTAGTAAATTCAATATCTAAAACTTAAGGAAAGCGTCATGTTCTGGTATGTTTTGTTCTAGATCCAGGTGGATCTAGGGAGATCGGTTAGTGTCCGCACCTACGGATTTATCCATTAACAGGAGCATTCTTCCTGGGTGAATCCTTAGTAGCCTGGATTAGTAAAAAGCAAGGTTCCATTTCTTTATCAACAACAGAGGCAGATTACATTTCTACTGCTACCTGTTGCACTCAGGTATTATGGATGATTCAGACACTTGCAGATTTGGAGGTAAAATACACTGCACCGATCCCAATTCATTGTGATAACACTAGTGCCATCAATGTGTCTAAAAATCTTGTATTCCACTCCAAGACCAAGCATATTCCCATAAAATATCATTTTCTAAGAGAGCAGGTCACCAATCAGATTGTTCAGGTCAATTACATTCCCACTATAGAACAAATTGTAGACATCTTTACTAAACCCCTAGCCAAGACACCATTTGAATATCTCAGACAGAAGCTGGGTGTCATCCCGTCTCACATATAAGAGAGTCCATCCTGTTAGGGGGAGTCATGTATTGGTTGCATATATGATACATCCTAAAATTAATGCAACAGCTCAAGGGGAGCGTGTTTTCTTTGACATTGATGTCAAAGGGGGAGAAAAGAATAGGGGTGCCTTTGTTGACATCAATGTCAAAGGGGGAGATTGTTGGCATGTTTTATAGACAGTGTATGCTTGTCATTGATGGAAAGAATAGTAGCAAAGATGGAAACAAACATGAAAAGGATTGTAGGTAGGTCCTTGATGACAAGATCAGAGTAAGCATCGATGAAAAACAGGAACAAAGTAAGCTCAGGAGAAATTAGCGCAAAGTCAATCGCATTGCCTAAGATTGGGAGGAGAAGCGTCAGTGATCGTTGGATCCCATTTAAATTCCTAAAAGAAGGATGACCTTTAGATCTGATTGTAGACAAGAAGAATGCGTAGAAGAGGAGGACAGATATCAAGTGTCAGATCTGAGCATAAGTTCCAACCATCATTGGATCATGGAGAACCTGCACATTTATTAAAGTATAAGGGGAAGCGGGTATACAAAATCCCAAAAGAAGGAGGACCATCCATCTACGGGCCAGACACGTGGACACAGATCAACATTTTGCTAACTAGAAAATCAAAGGCATGAAATGCTCCATCCTTTCACCTCTCGAACTTGCGATATGCGAAATCATGAAATAATCTCAACCATTAGATCGAGGCAAAATATGGACCGTTGATCAGGCACACCGAAGGCTCATGGAGTTGCGAAGTCTCGATAAAATATTGACCGTTGATCCAAGAGGGACGCGTGGAAGAATATCAGAGCATGTCAAAGACTCCATTTCGGAGTTTCTCCTATCGCAATTTGAAGTGACGAGAACCTCCATCACAGGATTCGCGAGATGCGAACTCACGATAAGATCTGGACCGTTAGATCACCAAGCATTCTGGATCATTGATCTAAGATCCATCTCAGAGTTTCACCTATCATGACTTAGAGTGACGAGAACCTCCATCTAAGGAACAACGAGATGCGAGATCGCGATAAGATCCGGACCGTCATATCTACGGATATTTCAATCATCGATCAAACTCGATGAATTTTATCAACTCGCGAAATATAAAGTGCCTTTTTGGCACAGCCTGTGGTCACTGCCAGTGGCCATGAGAAGGGAAGGAGTCAGTTTAGATAAGCTCCATTTCAGGGTTTCGAGGATCGAGACTTGGAGAGTCGAGATGCCTCATCTCGAGATTCAAGAAATGAGAAATCGTGAAAGCACTTTATGCATAAGCGTGTGGTCTCAGCCGGTGGTCACACCATCGAAGAGTTGAAGAGAAGAGTACGTGCAGACAAGATCCTTTTCGGCGTTTCGGGGATCGTGACTTGGAAAGTCAAGAAACTTCACAACGGAATTAATGAAAAGGGGAAATGTGAAATCATGAAAAGAACATTACGGACAAGCGCTTGGTCATAGCCATGGTCATATAAAGGAAGGAGCTAGCACAAAAAAGCTCCGTTTAGGAGTTTCAAAACTCGTGACATGGAGACTCAATATGTCTCATCGCAGAATCTATGAATTACAAAAGTGCGAAATGGGTAAATAATGCAAGAACCCATCAGAGTTAATCCAACGATGGAGGTGAACATGAGCACGATCGGAGGGCTAATGTTGATCCTCAGAGTGTAACTGCTAGAAACCATTGATGTCTTCTACCAGAGGATGCAAAGAGACTTCTGTGTGATTTCCAGTGGAATGAAGACGATTCGTGGAGGAAATTGACAATTGGATGAGGGTTGGAGCTTGTAACTGAAACATAAAGGATTAGCTTGACTGTAATAGAGAAGACGAAGAATCTTAACTGCCAGAGAGAAAAATGAATCTCAGCATAACACCTAGTGATGATAGACACAGGGGTTGAACTGCCAGAGAAGATGAAGAGTCGCAATGATGATCACACAGAGCACTTGAGATGTGGAGGAGATTGGCGTGGTATGAGCATGGAGAGGAATGGAAAATGTTGCATGCACAAGATGCACAGAAGCTATATATACATGGTACAAAGAAGAGAAGCATTTTTTTGTTGTTGTCGGAGTTGTTGTGGATGTTGTTGTTGAAGGTGATTCATGCGTGAAGAAGGAGCTAAGTGTAGCAGCTAAATAGAACAGAAGAAGAACTGTGCAGTGAATGGATATGACGCATAGAGCATAAAAAGAAGAAGAACATAATGGGTAGCGGATGCATGCTGGAAGAAAGTAAGGAAGTCTGAGTAGCAAAATCTTCCAGAACAGTGATGAGACTAGTAAGTTGTTATTGAACACTATATCATTGTAATAGGTTTTAGTATTTCATATTCATAATCCAGGGTGGTTGGGAGGTGCTAGGGAAGATTGCTGTCCTCAGAGGCTCAAGTGGGTGCTAGAGAAAAACAAAGAGTTTGTGCTCTCAGCAAGTTGCAGCTTGCAAAACAAAGGTTGTAGCCTCACAATGAGTTGGTGCTCATATGTATGATAATTCAAAGAATGTAAATAATACTTATCATATAAAGAAGAAGAGATTTTACCCTGTATGGGTTTCCTTGGAAATATCTGTCTCTGTGTTTTTCATATATGTGACTGATGCTGAATGTGCCATTGTTTATTTCCCTTCATTATTGTGATCATCATTGAGTGCCTTGTAAATATTTTAAAAGAAGCGTAATTGTTTAAGCATGGTAACAAATGATTCACCCCCCCCCCCTCTCAGTTGTCCAACAATCCGAGGGACTAAAAAATCCACTTCCAAGAGAAAATCGCTAGAAAGTAACAAGGGTTAGGCCCTAGCGATTTTCTCTTTCCTTGAACAAAATTTAATAAAATATGCAATTGCGAAATGGAAGTAGGGTTACTAGAGTGATACAATGGTATGGCTCTAGTATCTACTTCAAATTAGGTGTCTTTCAAGAAATTTTAGCACATGGAAGATTATAGGGAAAAAGATAATAACATATGTGTTTCCCCTAGGGTTTCAAACAAGTAATTTCATAACATTAGACATGAAAAAAGAAAAAATAAACATAATAATTCATTCAAAATAAAGAAATGCATATTTTCCATTTATTTCACCAAGAATAATCAAGCAAATCACCCTAGTTGAAGATCCTTCACATGAAAATATCCAAAATACACCAAACATTGCCTCCTTTAAGAAATGTGCACCACCAGTTTAAGCCAAGAACACTTAAGGAAGGATGAATTTCAGACCTACACTTGAGTGATGAATGAATAATGAAAAAATACAATAGTTTTATCTCTTATTTATACAATGACAATGACGTTTAATTGTCTTTTAGGTCACAAAAGGCCGACATGGCTACTTTAAATAAAAAAACTAGTTTTTACAAAAATTTAACAATTCAAACCCTAATTTCACTTAGGGATGACGTCATGCCCCTCTAGGGTGATTCTAGGCCCTCATCATGGAAAGATAGGATTCAAATGTGAAATGTTAGGCCTCAGAAGGCCTCAAAAGATACCACACATGCCAACTAGCACCAAATCGTCCTCATGCCAAACCCTACCTGGATGACGTCAAGGGTCAATATGATGACATCATGGGACTTCAAGGGCCAATGTCATGGTGGAAGGGAAATAATCCCCTGAGTCTAGGCCTACTAGAGTGTCTCATGGGAAACATATTTCTTCCTTCTTAGTGCCATCCTATGGTGTCTCTCTGCCCCTAGTTGGGGTCACAACATCCATTTGGTTGTCTTTTAACCCCATGGAGGTCCAACCTATTCATCTCCCCATATGTACCTATCTATCAGGCATGGTCCTACAACAATAAAAAGTACTCCCTCCATGGGATGATAAGTCATAGGGATCATAACAATGTCAATCACACCCAATAATCAAATTACCCAAACATGTGTGTCAATCCCCCCTTTACCTAGAGAAATTCTCAAAGACCTTATACAATTTAACAAGCTAGGTTTGGAGAGGGTATTGAGATGTCCTATTGGAATAATCCTCCTCGAATTTGGGGTTTTTCCTAGGTGAAGACCAATCTAGGTCATGTAAGTGTAAGAAATGGTGTAGGGGAATGTTTGGGCAAGGGGTGCAGTGATAACAGGGAAATGTAGGTCTTGCCTATTGGTTCCTCTGTAGAGGGAGTACTGCACCTTGTCATGGATTTCTATTGTTTCCTATCCCATTCAATTTATTATATTCCTTGTCTTATTTCTTTTTTTTTTCAAGAGAATAGTTGGGGGACATTGTCTTGGTGTGGTGACGAGTGGTGACAATGTTACCCATAAACACTCCACAAAAATGAGAAGGTTGGCTCGTGATGAGACCCCCTTTCTCTTGGCTATTACACCAAGATCCACTACCCTGGTTTGGTGACCAGATAGATGGTAGTTTCATACTGCTACATTCCCATGGACCTAATAGGGTGGCTCATGATGAGACATCCTATCCACAAACTACACTTCGAGTTTTATTTTATCTTATGGGTCCCCTTTTCTTACTGAGAAGCCTCTTATTTCTTTCTTGGGAACCCCTAGTTCAAGAATCTCAAGGATTCATTTTGGATTTTAAAATTTTCCTACTATTTTTACCCTTTGGGCCTTTAGCCCCTTCTTCCCATAAGGAAAGGTACAACTCTTACTAGTGTGGAAAACCCAATACCCGAACCAAGGTAGAGGAAGATGAGAGGGACAATGATGAAAAGTGGTGAGTATGGAAGGAATGGATGATGACCTTTCATAGACCCACCTAGTGGCAACTCATCCCTAAGGGAACCAACTTACTAGGACAGTCTATCACCCCTGAGGTGTGAACAGGTTAAAGAGCATAATTTACAATAAAATGGTGTTAAAAAAAGGAGAGTTCAGTGCACATATTCAAATGCTTCGAAAATCAAAAGGACACATACCATGATACTTGGACTCATTACCTCATGGAGAAAGACCCATTGCTACTTCAAGATGAGGCCGATCAAATGGATGTTGCTTCTTCTTATAGATAGGATGCACTGAAGAAAAGATGGTCCCTTCATGGCTAAGATCAAGTCATATGGCTCTCGGTACTCCATGTCTAGGACCTATAGGCCTCGAGACATAATATCCTTAGTTATCCGTAGGATAAGGGACAAAAGTACCCAAATACAAAATATACACATAAATAAAGTGAGGAAAGAGGGAAAAACTCATGGGAAACACCCCCCCCCNCAAGGTAAAATGTATGTAAAAAGAATACTTGACAATTGCTAGGAAACTATGTCCTTCACTTCGAGACGACCTCAAAGAGAATTGAACTTCTGCTCAGTGAAGGTGTTGGTGAATATTTCTACAGTCTATTTTGTTGAACGAAAGAACCGCAGGTCAATGATCCCCTTGTGTACTAAGTCCCAGATGTAGTTTATGTGGATCTCGATGTGCTTCATCCAATGACTCTGAACTAGATATATGTAGAGCTTCAAAGTGCTCTAGTTTTCACACCAGTTGATGATCGACCGATGAAACTAAATTCCCAATTCAATGAGAAAATGTTGTAGCCACGTAGCCTGAATGGTTATGTTAACTGCCCCTCTATACTCTGCCTCAACTGAAGTTAGAGAAATAACAACATGCTTCTTTCCCAACCAATATATAGGCCCAAAACCAAGACTAAGTGAGTAACTAGATGTGGACTTGCGGTTAGTGATATTGCCATCCCAGTCAGAATGAGTGAACCCAGTGAGATCCGATGTAGTGTCTATTGCATAATGAATCACAAAGGTGATGGTTCCCTATATGTATCAGAGGATATGCTTTGCATCCTTCCAATGTAGTTCATGCGGCTCTTGGATGAAACTGGAAACTGCACCAACTACATAGGAGAGGTCATTTATGGAGTGTGTGAGATACAAAATTGTCCCCACTAGTTGTTTCTATAGTTTGTTGTCAACGAGTGGAGTTTCCCTGCCATCCCCAAGTTTGACTCTTGATAGGAAAGGAGTCAGAGCAGACTTGTAGTCTATCATGTGAAATATCTCAAAGAGATCTAGTACATACTTGGCCTGAGACAGTTTGATGCCTGATGCATCCTGGCTAATCTCAAATTCAAGGAAGAGGTGTAGTGGACCCATGTTCGTCATCAAGAACCTATCATGTAGAATCCTCTTGATTGCAGCAATAACAGAAGTCAAGAGACCAATGATCAACAAATCATCAAAATAAATAACTAAGAGTAGAAGTTAATCTGTCATCCTAAGCATGTAGACATATGGGTCTCATTTAAAATGTACAAAGTTCTGTGACAACAGGTAGGAGTCCATTTGGGCATACAATTCCCTTAGATCCTGCTTGAGTCCATAACAATATTTCTTCCATCGTCATACCAAATATGAATATTGCATAAATCTTTGGGGCTGCTCCATATATATATGCTCAAAGAGATCACCATTAATAAATTCACTCTTCACATCCATCTGATGGACTTCCCATCCCTTGGTTGCTGCAATGGAAAGTGCCAAATGTATGGAATCCATATTCACTATGGGAGAAAAGGTCTCATCATATTCAATGCCATGCACTTGCTAAAAGCCTTTGGAAACAAGCATGGATTTGTATCTGTTAATCTGTCCATCTGCTACACTCTTGGTCCTATAGACCCATTTGCACCTAAAAAGTTTCCTTCCAGAAGGAAGGGGAACTAGATTCCACGTCTGGTTCTCGAGGAGAGATTTGTACTCCTCCTGTATGGTGGATTCCCAAAAGAGATTTCCAGTAGGCTCACCATAAGACTATGGATCTGAGGAATGAACCAAAAAAGGATTCATGGGTGGAAATGGTTCAATGGCAGTGAGTGCAAGAGGAGGATCTTTGAAATCAGATCGATTGATCCTAGTATCATCTGGATTACCAACAAGTTTCCCTGCATTCTGAAGAGTAATCTGAGCCCATTTGGGCCTCAGTTCTATCTCTACATCTGCATATCCATGCACTAACTCTTCATTTGACTATATTGACTTTGTATATGGATCATCTGAATCCTCTCAATCATAACTCTCATCTAAATAAGAGTTGTCATGTGCATGCTTGTCATCTCTGATAGGTGGAAGAACAAAGGTGTGTGCATGCAACTGTTGAGGTTCATGCGAGACACTTTACTCGAATTGGAAACTACACTCAATGATGAGTCGGTCTGAGGAAATATCAATGAGTTTGTATCAATTCACACCATCACGGTATGCAACAAAAATACACTGTGTTCTATGTGGATCAAGTGCCTTTCTCTTTTTAGAGGGAACTCAGGCCCATGCACATGAACCAAATATACGAAAGTGATTCACTTCCAGTATGAGGTCGCTCCAAGCCTCATAGGGGGTCTTATCCTTGACATATCTATGGGGAGATATGTTTTGGATGTAGGTTTCACAATTAAGTGCTTCGACCCATAATCTCTGTGGTAGTGACTTTGCATGTAGCATGCACGATGCCATCTCTTTTAGAGATTTGTTTTTCCGCTCAACAACTTTGTTTTTCTGCAAAGGATAGGGAACTATGTGATATCACTGAATCCCTACCCCATGAAAAATATTCTTGATCTCATGGTTGGAATACTCTCCTTTTTTATCAGTTTGGAGGAATTTGATTTTCTTTCCTGACTGTGTCTCAACCATGGAGTTGAAATCTTTAAGGTGTTGAAAGACCTCTGATTTTTTCCTGAGAAAGAAAATGCATGTGAAGCGTGAGAAATCATCAACACAAATGAGAATGTACCTTTCTTTGTTTATTGATGGATGCAGAAAAGGGCCCATGAGGTCATTATGGATCACATCTAAAGGAGAGGAATATTTGTGGGTCTTTCTTTTGTCGAATTTCTCTTGAGGATGTTTTTCAAGAACACAACCCTCACATATTCCTTTGGAGAAGTGGATGTCTGGTAGACCATCAACCAATCCTTTCTTTCTAAGATGCTTCATATATTTGAAATTTAAATTTCCTAACCTTTTGTGCCATATCCTACTGCTTTCATTAGCATGGGTAAGCAGTAAACAAAATTCTAGTTCAATAAATTCAGAAAATGTATACAATCTAGATTGATTATTTACCTCATTGGTAGCAAACCTAGAATTGGTTTTCATGTCATAGATTTCCATTGCATTAAGTGTGAATATGAAATTCTTTCCGGTGCCAAAATTTGTTATAGAGAAGATTGACGAAAATTTTGGGAACGTGCAACACATTCTCGAAGATTTTGTTGGTGAGTTCAATCCTTACTTTACCAGTGACCTCGACTAGAGAGTTGTCCAACATCAGAATAGGAGGAAATTTGCATGCATATTATGAATAAATGAGAATTGTCTTTCTTGGAATTCTCATATTCCAGATTCTTCTTCTTGATACCCTCAGGGATACGATCTCCAATGTTATTTTTCTGAAGTATTTGAGTCATTATATATATTTGTTTCTGCATGCATGTGGATTCTAGATGGAATCATTTTTGGAAGTATGTGAATTTCTCTACTTTACTTCCCTTTCCACATTTGGATATGGAAGCATAGTTGAAGGGTTTGAGTACCCTCCCTTCTTCGGATTCGCATGAGCTTTCATTTTTTCTTTATATTTATATTTTTGATGTTGATGACTGCTTCCATATTGAAAAGTGAGTGCATGAACCTTTGGGCCTTTTATTTTTCCCATGTTGATGAGCTTGGTTTTCTCTTGTGTGAGAGATTAGATAAATTCCTCAAGAGAAGGCTAATTCCAGTTGGCTCCATAGGTGGATCTAACTGAATGGAATGTGGATACAAACACTAAGAATTTAGGACCAAGTTTGGAGAGAATTGTGAGAACCATTTTTTCTCCTCCTTAGATTTATCAACCCCACAAGCCTTGAGTTGTGACATTAAATCCTTAAATTTGTAAAGAAATCTGAGAGACTGTCGAAGCTTTTTGGATCCAATGTGAGCAATTCCAACTTGAGCATGTGTCCCCTCATCTCATCCTATTTTCCAAATATCCCTTCCATGGTGGTTCAGGCTTCATTGAGGATTTTATAGGAAGATATGTGAAAAAGGAGATCGAGAGAAATGAGACTGCAAATTGTTCTAAATACTTCATCCATTCAATTTAGATACTTGGATTTTTCTATGGTTGATGTTAGTTTTGTTTCTTTGTTCATGGTTAACCTGTAAAATCATCTGCTTCGAATATGAATTATCATATTCTCCTTCCATGCAAAGAAGTTGTAAGGTGTAAGAATGAATTCTTTTGGAAATTCAATTTTGTCGTTGTCTTCAATCTTTCATACGTGCAAAAAATAATTTAGTGTGTTTTTTCCCTAGTATTCCATCGGCTCTGATACCATGCAAATGTGTTGAACCTACACATAATAAATATATATAGTAAATGCCACACACATTTACAGAGAGAAATCGAGAAAGAAGAAGAAAGAATGGAAGAATTCTCATTAACCAAATGAATAATTGATAATTTACACATGATATACTCTATATAACTCAACCAATGCCCACCGGAGGAGAAGCCAATGCGCCATAGTGGTGGTCTAGAGTGATTTGGACACACACCAGGATTTATAGGAGTGAATTTCCACCTAGTCTGGTCTCTCGGGCACATAAGGGAGTGAAGTGCCACCTAGCTGAATTAACTAGTCTATCGGTCTTCAATTAACTGACTGAAACAGAGTGAAGTGAGGAGGAGATGTGGAAATCATGGTTAATGTGGTAGTATGGTGATGATACCGAGGAAAATGTGCATTAGCTAGTGATGATCGCAATGTTGCATGGTGAAAATACCAATGTAGCATCTACACTCCACTCAATTGATCAAACTAAGTGAAAGCTGAAGAGAATATTCTCCCTAGAGGAATATTCTTCCTAAAATATAGGATACTGAATACTGACTAATAAACAAGGAAAAACCTTAGGAAAAAGAAATACTAGATGTGTGTGAAGTAACTCCAAAACTTCTTGCCAAATATGCATCCTTCACATATCCTTTCTGTTTTTTCAATCAATGGAAAACCTTTTACCTTATCCTTTGTGCGTAGAAGCTTGAGACCTCCAAAGTTCAAATGTCCAAATCTAAAATGCCATAGCCACGAGTCTTGATGTATTTCATATTGGAATGTGTCCTTTTCTTGATACTGCATGCACTATTTTCCTCATTAGTACTGCACACACTTTCTAGTGTAAATGCAGTGTCTAAAAACCCATATTTTTCTTTACCAATAGCTTGCGTTGTATTTTTCGTCTTGGCTTGCTTCAAAGTCAATGGGAACATCCTATTACTTGTCATCTCGATTTTTGCAATAAGTTGATTTCTTGGGCATTTTTCCATAATCACATACTGATTATCTTCCATATAGATTTTGATCATTTTATTAACAGTTGTCCTATCCTCATCAGATTATGCTTCAGTCTAGAAAGATAATATACATCACACATTACTTTTTTTTCTCCTTTCTTAGTTAAAATATTTATACTTCCTTTGCCTAAGACAATGACTTGGATATATGTTCCAAGTGTAACCTTTGTTTGGACTGACTCATCCAAACTTGAAAACAATTCTATGTTTCATGTCATGTGGTTACTTCAGCCTGAATCGAAATACCATATGTCACATGGATTTGCTTGAGAAACATTGCAATCAACTTGTGATACTATAGGCATTTCTCTAGTGCGTCCCATAAACATAGGGCGAGTTTGATTATTTGTGTTGTTTGACTGATCTTGACTTTTCTTGTTATGATCATATTGTCTCTTTCTGTACTCATATGAATAATGTCCATACTTTTTATAGTAATAACACTGAATATTTGATTTGTGAGTTCTTTGACAACTTGACTGATTGGTACTTGGGTTTTGACCTCTCACCTCTGGCAAAACTTCTTCCTCTTCCTCTAGAGTTATCTCTCCCCCTTCCTCTTCCACGGGTTATAGATGACTATGTGGAAAATTCATTCTCTAATGACATACTTGACCTATTCAATATGTGTTCATGATTAATGAGGGAAGCCTGGAGATTATCTAGACTCAACTGACTCAAGTCTTTTCTTTTTTCTAGAGTCACAACAAGGGTATCAAATTTAGGAGGAAGACTCCTAAGTACCTTCTCAACAACATTTCTATCTTCTATGGTTTCACCATGAGACTTAATCTAATTTATCAGGTCAATGACATGGGTGTAAAATGAATCTACTAAATCTGCATCCTTCATTGATAGAGCTTCAAAATCTCTTCTAAGAATTTGACATCTTGAAGTCTTTACTTTGTCCATACCTTGATAAGAGGTTTGTAATATTTCTCATGCTTAGTTTGCTTGCTTTGTTGATGCAACTATTGGAAGTATGTTTCCATGCATGGCTTGATTTATGTAAAACAACTTCTTTCCATCATTCTTTCTTTGATCTTTCAAGACATTCTTCTCAGCTTGTGTGAGGGCATTATATGCTCCGTGATCTATTGGTTCCACATAGCCATTCTCGACTATATCCTATACATATTTACCTCGGAACAATGCCTTCATAGTCAATGACCACATCTCATAATTATTTCCTCTAAAAGTGGGAGGTTGCAGATTTCAGGTAGAAGCCATATTTCATTTTTCGATAGAGTTTATTCTCTTGAACTTGCTCTGATAGAATACTAGATCTTGGATCCACAACGTGGTGGTAAAAACTTGGATCCTTAGCATACTACACGAAATGTTGG
Source organism: Picea engelmannii (assembly GCA_009831015.1). Taxonomy (NCBI): domain Eukaryota; kingdom Viridiplantae; phylum Streptophyta; class Pinopsida; order Pinales; family Pinaceae; genus Picea; species Picea engelmannii. Next base: position 2,413,497 of record ML776611.1, read on the forward strand.
GCGTTGTAATATAAAATGTTTTCGAGAACAATTTATAAATGCAGAATAACAAAATGCTATGCTTGGCATATAAACTTATAAATACAAATTACTTGATATTAATAAATTTCAGCGCATGAACGCCGTTACAAAATACAATACTAAGATGAGCTTAGACTCCAATAACTTCTTCTACTAACTTTACATAGACAACGTTTGTGCTCTAAGTTTTTCTCACTACCTCTTTGCTTCACTCTAAATCATCCTCTGTGCATCTACTATGCATCATTTTCTACTAACTAAAGCCTCGAACTTAAATAGACTTTGTCTCATACTTCCTACATAACTCAATAAGACTCACTCTTCAACCACTTATTAAAAATCGAGAAAGATAAAGATAAAGATGGGCTCCATTTATAATTCTCCTTCTTGACTAGTGACTTTGAGTGAAGGTGAGTGAAGGTACAAGTGACTCAAAAACAAATAGGCTAAGACATAAACATCTCACCCACTTGTAATTAGTATTTCCAACATTAATGCATTTATCTTCTCCCTCTGAACGACCACAACTGATCTACATTGCATGCATTTGAATCAAACATGGATTCTTCTCAAAGCCCAGATCAGAATTTGGGAGGCTTCATATATGGGCCTCTCGAATATTGTAAGCACAACCCGAAACGATCTTTGCTGCTACTAGGGTTTATTTTTCTGTTGTCTCTCTTAGCCATCCTCTACCGTCGATTTCTTATTGCTTTCTTTGTCATCGTCGTGATCCTAACAAGTCTATTAGCCATCTTTGTAACACGGAGATTCATTTTACAGTGGAAACGACGAAAAGAGCCTTCTCTTCCCAAATATATTGAAGGTGGTATTTCTCTTCCCAGTGGGGTTGAAAAAGAGATTTCTCACCCTACTTATCTCAAGAATCTGATGGGCCTTCCAACAATCTTCAGTTTCAAAGCCATGGAAACGGCCACCGACGGCTTTAGCAAAGAAATTGGAAGTGGAGGATTTGGTAAGGTATACGAAGGAACTTTGACGGATAGTACTAAAGTGGCCATCAAATGTCTACTCAATTAGACTGGGCAGGGACAGCGGGAGTTTTGTGCAGAAATCGCGGCCATATCGTCCCTTAATCATTCCAATCTTGTGAGCTTGCGTGGTGTTTGTGTGGAAGCCTCCCATCGTATTCTGGTGTACGAATTCATGCCCAACGGGTCTCTGGATAAATGGCTGTTCGGATCAGACAAACTACTCGATTGGAAGACCAGATATTCGATTGCTCTAGACACCGCCCGGGGACTTGCGTACCTGCACTAGGGTTCGAGGCTTCGTATTCTCCATCTCGACATCAAACCTCAGAACATTCTCTTGGATGATGATTTCAAGGCGAAAATCTCCGATTTCGGCATTGCAGGCTTCAATTCGCCCCGTCAATAGATGCCGAGAAACAAACAGATTTCGACCTCTAAGGGGTACAGGCATTTTGCTATGTCTCTAGAAAACTAACATGTGGCAGTATATGTGGTTTTCTCACGGTTCTTTCTTAAGCTGATGTATCTGCTTATCTCTTTGAACAATCGAAAAACGAGGCCCGCAGATTTTTAAAATCTAAATGTCTGTCTTTTTCATTTCTTTTGAAGAATCAGTAATTACTGCGTTTTTTTACAAAATTAAAAATGAATATTTCTTTTTCAGTCTTTTGAAGACTCAACAGGTGGTGAGTTTGTATGTCATATCTATCGCATTTTCGCCTCCATCTATGCAGGTTTAAAGTTCGCTAATAGCATCTTGTCTGCGATATGTTTTTCTTTGCTCTTGTGCTTTCCTTTATTGATATTGATATCCACATCAACTATAATATTTAAGAAGGTGTTTTGTGTATCTTACATCAATGTTTGCATTTGAGATTAAACAATCAAATCATTTGTTGGTTATAACATATTCTAAGTAAATGATAACAATTTTCGTAAAAATAATTAAAAAAAACACAATGATGGATCTATATAACAATTGCAAATTTCGGTTTTTCTTGCACAACTTTCTGCTGAATCACATTGACTTCAATGTGAAGTATAGTCGTTTTTTTTTTTCTGTTCATTTATCTTTCTCCGCGTTAATCCCTTCTATGAAAGGTATTGTCCGAAGCAGAGAGCTTGTGGAAGAGATTTAAAATTTTACAAATTTTAGTGATATCGTGAGAGTAGTTTTTAAAATTCTGTTTTTCTAAAAAAATTATTATTAGAATCAGGTTATGCAGGTTTTAAAAGTTTTTCTGAATGTAAATTGTGTATGGACTTTTTGAAATGTTCAATGTTTTTAGAAGACACTCCATCCATTTAGCTGCTTTAACTTAGCTGCTTTAACTGTAAGTGATACTGGATAAAGAGTTCACTCAAACTTTGAATGTTTCAAAAACTCTATACAAAATTTATATCCAGAAATCTAAAACAATAAGATTATTAAACATCATTGAAATCATATCACCAAGGCCCTGCTTCACTAGAGTCAGTGCACTTGTTTGATCAAGAACCTTTGGAAAGTGCAAGAAGACCAAGGGAACCCGAGATGGACTCCCCAAGGCCATGAAAGCCCATGAGAAGAAGGGATAGGAGTTTAAAGCCCTAGTCTCGAAGATGGATCATAGGATGGAAGGGATGCAGATATTGATGCAATAGTTCGTTAGACTAAAGATCAAGAGAGGTGGAGGGTTGGAGGAAGAGGATGTTCCATAATAATGGAGAAATGCCATAGTTAAAAAATGGTTATAACATATTTCTATTATAAGTAATATTTATGTTAAAGTGGTTTTTCAGATCTACAAATCTAGGAGATTGTTAGAGATTATCCTAGTATTAGAGATTATCGTAGTATAAATCTGTATGTAATTTATGAAATATGAATATATGGTGTGTGAGCATTGCGTTCCTCCTATTCGTAATTTAATAATCTCACCATCGTTGCTGCGTGCATTTGTTAATGGAGTTGTTCGCTGTCTTGTTTGAGTGTTCCATCGACCATGTTCGACCTGCATAATAGATGAAGTGTTAGTGTCATTACTCCGATAGGCATACACCTATTGGCAATGGGCAGAATTAATGATCTTTTAACCTTATTTAACTTTAAATCCTAATCTGATGGATAGGCATTCAAGATTTTAACTTTAAACCCTAATCTGATGGATAGGCATTCAAGATGCTGGCATATTCTTAGTCATCCTCCAAAATCAATGAACCAGATTTATTGCTCATAACTTCCTTGCATTTATAAAGACATCCATTAACATGTTTACCTTTTTACATTTACCTAAGAATACTTAAAAAATTACTGTGCACATATATAATTGACACGTTCAATGATTAATATGTATGAATGCCACGACCTCCACGCATTACATAGAGCGGCATGCATCCATGCACGGGGAAGGGCGTTTAATAGATAACCATGCTCAATTTGAACCACCACACATTCTCTGAGCAACCCATATGCATTCTTTGAGCCACCCATTCTGTAAACGTTTGCCAATTGAAGTTTTGTTATTTAGACTCAGTCGCATCCAGCAAAAAGAAGGATTACAGTAAAGAATTACACGTTTGCGAATTGAAGTTTTTTATTTAGACTCTGTTCCATGCAGCGAAAAGAAGGATTACTGTAAAGAATCACAGTGCGATCTCTGCTCAAACATTCTGGCCAAAGCAGTAGGTATTACAGTGCAGATCATCGATATGTAAGAATTACAGTGTTTAAAATTTATTGACAGCCGCATGTATGTTACACACAACCGCTTGCACGCTAATGTTTTCCTAATGTATATGTGCAGGTCTCTTCAATATCTCCGCCCTCATCTCAAAGACGGCAACATGAGTCTTGCACGAGCATTTGATTATCTAACTCGGCGGCTTTTTCTGGAACAGGTATGTACTGAAAAAATTATACATGCACAATAGTTTAAATTATAAATTATACCTGCACAATATAACGCAGGGGTTTGGAGATGTATGGATGTATCTACCCAAAAAACGATTCCAATTAAAGGAAAAGCACGCTGTGAAGAAAACCAGTGATTGATTTAAATGATAAATCACTCTGCGTGGTTTGGAGACTGTGTTTTCCGATCCACTGTGTCTGTGTTTTCCGATTCCACTGTATATTTCCGATCCACTGTATATTTCCGATTCCACTGTGTTTTCCGATTCCACTGTATATTTCCGATTCCACTGTGTTTTCCGAAAACCTTTCGTTTTTCCGAAATAAAGAATGCACAGCCGCAAGGGATTTCAAGAAATGAAATCCCTTGCCGCTGTGCATTCTTTATTTCTCTATTGAAATGTACATTATGTCAGGTTCAATTATATGTACTTATTAGCATATAATTACAATCAGTCTGATACAAAATTGTATAGGTATGGCATTATTTCTATTTATGTACAATGTATGTCGTCAAAGTTCATAAGCAATCCTACGATACTTACTGTGGGCCCACACACTACCGGTCACCATTTTGCCTTAAATGTTACTCCCATTCCGCTCAGCATTGGTGAATCGATTCCTCCCTTAATCGAATCCGTGGCTGTGAACTCACTCGAATGCAAAATGACTCAGACACTATCACTTGCAAATCATTTAATTGAAACTTTACAACTGTCTTCCACGCTCGAGCATACCACGCAGCGTGATTTATCATTTAATTCAATCACTTGTTTTCTTCACAACGCGCTTTTCCTTTAATTGGAATCATTTCTTGGGTAGATACAACCATACATCTCCACAAGAGAACCGTAACCTTAATTTTTGAATTAAATGTTCATAGAAAATCATTTATATTAACCATACAGATAGATTAGGATTCGGTTGAATGATTTATATTAATGATACCAATGTCTATTTATAATTTTATTTGTCGGCACCTTTGAGTTTTACTTTTTAATTTTCCGCGTGCCCTCAATCTAATTTATCCTGCAATGAAAGCATGCCCTCAATTTGATTTATTCAGAAATGAAATAATTTAACCACGAATATCAATATTAATATTTCGGATTGTTTCAGTTTATATTCTTCACATTAGATCTATTTAAACCATTAGATCTACTTAAACCATTAGATCTACTTAAACCATACACCATCTATTTAAACCAATAGATCTTACAATTTTCAATTAGGTTTAAAATTAGGTTTACAATTTGTAAAATGGTTTTTAGGTTTACAATTAGTTAAAATGGTTTTAAGTTTACAATTAAGTAAAATGGTTTTAGGTTTTTATAATTACAATGAGTTTGATACAAAATTGTATAGGTATGGCATTATTTTTATTTATGTACAATGTATGTCATGAAAGTTCATATGCAATCCTACGATACTTACTGTGGGCCCACACACTACCGGTCACCATTTTGCCTTAAATGTTACCCCCATTCTGCTCAACATTTGTGAATTGATTCCTCCCTTAATTGAATCCCTAGCTGTGAACTCCCTGGAATGCAAAATGACTCAGACACTATCACTTGCAAATCATTTAATTGAAACTTTACAACTATCTTCCACGCTCGAGCATACCACGCAGCGTGATTTATCATTTAATTCAATCATTGGTTTTCTTCACAGAGTGCTTTTCCTTTAATTGGAATCGTTTCTTGGGTAGATACAACCATACATCTGCACAAGAGAACCGTAACCTTAATTTTTGAGTCAAATGTTCATAGAAAATCATTTGTATTAACCATACAGATAGATTAGGATTCGGTTGAATGATTTATATTAATGATACCAATGTCTATTTATAATTTTATTTGTCGGTACGTTTGAGTTTTACTTTTTAATTTTCCTCGCGCCCTCAATATAATTTATCCTGCAATGAAAGCATGCCCTCAATTTGAATTATTCGGAAATGAAATAATTTAACCACGAATATCAATATTAATATTTCTTCGGTTTATATTCTTCACATTAGATCTACTTAAACCATACACCATCTATTTGAACCATTAGATCTATTTAAACCAATAGATCTACTTAAACCATTAGATCTATTTCGGTTTATATTCTTCACATTAGATCTACTTAAACCATACATCGGATGGAGTTTTAACACACAATTCAAAACCACCAGATTTTATGTATTACTATA
>ML776611.1:2444211-2487617 GCA_009831015.1 Picea engelmannii
TGATTCTACTTTTAAAACACCAGTAGTTGTATCTAGTGATCCTATTTTACCTTTTGTTGAAACTCATAGAAATTTAAATCTTTTAGATTTCCCTGTAGATTATTCCTCTTTTTCTCCCCACTTGAAAGAAGAAAGTTTTCAAATTTTTTAAGTGCTTGCCTCACCTGATGTTGTAATTTGGTTCATACTTGAGAGTCTAGAGGATTTTCCTACTCTATATTCTCCTTCTCCTCCCTCTCTTAAACTTGTTGTGATCAAAGAAGAAGGAACTTCATTTCCCTTGGAATTTCCACCATCCTCTTCCAAGACTGGGCCTCTATTTTTTAAAACTGAAACTTCCCCATCCTATACTCTTCCTTCTCTTAAGCTACTCATTATTCAGACTATAGTTGTACAAATCAAGACCTAGTATCCCCTTAATTATCCTAGAATTTATAATCCTCCTCTTCAAAATCAAATGGCACATGAAAACCCTCCCAAAAATAGGATGGATATCACAATGGCTTCTAGGTATGCTCCTCTTTTGCTTCCTCAACCTCTGAATGCTATCCCAATTGGACATTATCTTAAGTACATGTCAAATCTTATAGGGGAAGAGGACATAGCTGCAAAGGAGCAACTTCCATATTTTTATAGCTATGATGATAATCTAAATATTGAAAATGAGGATGTTTGGATGAGATTTTTTTTACAAAGCCTTGATGGTGAGGCTAGAAAATGGTTTAGGGGTTTAACTCTTGGATCAATTGCTATAATTGAATCCTTTTATGATGTCTTTCTAAGGAATTGGGGTGATAAGAAATATTTATTGTATTATATTGCAGATTTTGGGTCACTCAAGAGAAAAGAATGGGAATCTGTTTCAGATTCTTCCAAAAGGTTCAACAATATGTACAATAAAATCCCCACAAACATTAAACCTATTGAAACCCATGCCAGTGATTTTGACCCTACGTTTTTCATCGTATTGAGAGAGAGGAGATCTACCTCATTATCTCATATGAAAGATGAAACCTTTGAGGCAGAATCAAACATATTGGTAGTAGATAAGCTAAGAGGAAAATATGATAGAGGTAGAAGAAAACATAGGGCTGAAACTTTAACCTCTGATTCATCTGTTGTCAACCCTTAGGTAGATGAACTAACTATGTTGGTTAAATAACTTTTTGCAAAAATGGAAAAAACGAAACTTGAGGGAAGACAAAATAACAAAAACACAAAATATACTGGTAACAACAATAATTTCAGAAGACAAGATAGTGCTCCTCGGATCTTTCAAAGAGAACAGAGGAATAGAGATGACCAAAAGGTTTAGACCCCTCTTCAAAATAACATGGTTGATGATGAAGTAAGAGAGGATGAAGAAACAAATCCATAAATTCATCGTTTCGGTGATACCTCCCCCTCCCCTCATTTAACTCGGTCTTCATATGAAGAGTCCCTTATGGACAATGAGTTGAATGAATTGAGTAAAGAGGAGAAAACAAATGAAAACCAAAATAAATATAATTATGGAAAGCCTATAACCTCTGATCAATAAAGAAAACAAAAAATTATGCTAAATTTGTGGCTTCTAGCATCAAGGAAAATGAGGAACAAAACAATCAAGCAATGATTAAGAACACTGTTCTAGAAATTAAGGAGATTCTGAAATATCCATCTTCCTTCAGTTTTGAGAATGAAATTAAAAAGATCAAAAATCCAGTCCCATTTTTAGAACTTATTAAAAAAGAAGAATTTAAAAGGTACCTTTACAAGATGTTGCAACCTGAGTATTCTTCAAATTCCATAGACTCAGTGAACTTACAAGATGAAAAAATAATAGTCATATTGGGACCTCTCGTAGAAGATAGGGATGACTCTTGTCCTCCCCTTTAGGCATAATTGAATATTCATGATAAAATTTTGCACAACTTATTGATGGATTCATGTGCATCTAATAACTTTAGGACTAAATCTATCCTGGATTAGATAGGTCTAGAAATCAATAAAACCTATCATGACCTATACACCCTTGACTTCAGGAAAATGAAATTCCTTGGAATGATTAAAGGCCTAGTTGTTACCCTATTTCAACTTACCATGAAGAGTGTGGTCATGGATATTGTAGTGGTTATTGTCCCCCCTAAGTTTGTGATGTTATTGTCAAGATCTTAGATTAATGTCCTAATATTTCCCCCATCATCATCTAAAGTTCCATGTGAATGGGATAATGTAATGAATGTGTTATTAGTAGTAAGTTACAGGTCTAGGAGGAAATATAGGTTTGAGCCTATATAATGTTTTATGAAATGGGAGGATGTTGGGAATGGTTGTTAGGTCTCCTCCTAGGATGACAAGACCCTGTCAATGGGTCATGCCTAGAATTTTCTCAATTTTTGTGAACCCATGACCTACCACTTGGAATTCACCAACATTAAAGTAGTTAACATGGTGGCCTAATATAAATTAAACCTGTAATTTTCTAAGGAAATAAAATGGATATTTTTCAAACACCATTGTTATAGAAAAAATTTCCACACTACATGCATCTTGCTTTGATGGCCTTTCATTTCCCTTTGCAAACTCACGTTCCTCTTTTTTTTCATTCCAGAGTAAAAAAATTCAAGTTTTTGCAGATATACATGGAACACAGTTAGAGAGCTTAGGTATAAGTAGGTTGTTCCATTACAACCCGTGTACATCAAGTTTTGTTCTAAAAAATTAAAAATATGTCAGGTTTCCATGCCATGTCACGAGATCCATGATCCTTGACCCTCCATATACTGGAAACACTTTGAATTGACTCTTCAATTCCATTTGGAGCCTATAAATGGAGACATATACAATACTTGAAGATATACATGATAGAGAGCAAAGACACTATGGAGAAACTTCACTTCATATTGAGTCTACATCCCTTCTTCCTCGAAAGTATGAACTCCTTGTGTTCATCCCCCAAAATATTCCTACCTTGAGAAGGATAACTTAATTACTTCTACTACTTGTGAACTTTCCTTTATGAAGGATCGAAGTGGTGAAAGCCCAACTGGAGGGACTTAGTTTCTCAGTTCTTATATGTGCTGTTACATAATTTTGTCACCTATGTACTTTTGTTGATTACTTTAATATAATTACTATTTTCTTGTCCAATTATATGTCGCAAATATTCACATTACTTTCGATGGGAATATTTGTTCTACATTTCAATGGATTATGCTACTTTATATGCTAACATTCTATATAATTTGTATATGCTTTAATATCTTGATTATTGAGCTCAAGTTGCAGGCATCAAGATTTAGATTGTTAGCTCAGTCATGGTCTTTTTCAGACGTCTGAACGTGGTACTATTTTATCCTTCTCTTGTTAGCCTTTAAATTTATCTAGCATACTTCATTTTAGAGTTGATTTACAGGTGTAATTCCATATATTGTGGTTTACACCTTGCCATAGAGATTTTCCTCATAACAACCATGAACCACCTATCCATCCAATTGTTTACAATAGGCAAGTAGGTAAACTAGTCCATGAAAATGTGTTTCTTTGACATTGAGTGTTCTCTTCCATTTTTGGGGTCAATAAACAAGGTCAGCACATCTTTTTTTTTAATATTTAGATCTCTAGCCTAGTTTCTATATAAACACATCATACAATACTAAAACACTGTAGCCTTGTAATCAGAAATATTAGGTAACTCAACCTAGTCATCAACAATGGAAGAAACAATGTTCTCCAATGATGTATTAAGTAAAAAGAATGAGACCTATCTCATGTTTCCTAAATCTTATAGTAGCGTTCTTAATGACCAAATCCCTATGTCAATTTAAAAGTTTGTATTTGGTAATAGTGGGTTCAGATTCACTATATCTTCATTTGATAATGGTGGGTGTGGGTTCAAAGATCCATGTGATTTATATGTTGAATTTAAAGATAAATAAATATAATTTTTTTTTTTTTTATATTTTAAAAAAATATGAAATACAAAACAAATAAGTTTTAGTAAACCTACTTGGGAACCAATGAACAATTCAACATTGGTGTCCTATTGACACTCAAACAATCCTCCAATGCCTTATCAAATCATTTCCTCACCTCCCAAGAAAACTAGTAATTATGTAGGAATACAATTGACAACACTATTTTTTTAATTAATAAAAAAATGAATGTGTGTATGTTAAGGAGGGTGCACACATTCTTGAAAAATATGAGTTGGGAATATCTATGAGTTGGGAAGCTATGTGGAAATGTGCATGGTTTTGTGGCTATAGGGACAAGAACATGTGCACATTTTTAGAAAAGAGCATGTTCCCGTGCATAAGGACATTCCTCGACAACCCATTGCCAAAAAATTGTCCATCAACTTATTGCAAACTTGCAAAGCATATTGATATCTACAACCATTTTGTTTTGGACATGGTAGAGAATGGAAAGGTTATAGTGGATAAGTCTAAGCATATTCATATCTACTACCATTTTGTTGTGGACATGGTAGAGAATGGAAAGGTTATGTTGGAGAAAGTTGACACTTTCTAGGATAGACATAACCACTCACCATGGGTAAATTCAAGTGGTGATCTAAGTCTATGGGCCTTATGGTTCATAGTAGTTAGAGGGCAATTTGATACAATCACCCTTAGACTCTTGCAAGCTATATGACAAGTTGGAGAATGTTGGGGAAGATGTGTCATATACCTTACAATTAGTTATCTCAATGAATGATTGAGCAAATGATTGAAAAGTAGTACAAGTAGTGGTATGCAATTAATGGTGATTAATTGTTGGTGGTTTCCAACATGTTGAAGTGCTTATTTATTGAGTGTTTAAGTTGGAGGTAAGGAGATTTTTTTAACTTAATGTTGTGCTTCCAACAAAACCTTTGCTGAATACTTTTGTTGAAAACAAAAAAATACTATGTAATTATATTATAACCATTTATTAATTTTTGAAAAATATATTAAATATACTTTGATGTGTAAGAAGTTTTTCCTTAAAACATTTTCCAATGACAATTTAATAATTTATGTGATCTCTATTATTTATTACTATAGCTATACTTATTTAGTTTTTGTTAGACATTATTTTTTGATTACTTATTTAGTTTTATGTGATCTCTATTATTTATTACTATAGCTATACTTATTTAGTTTTTGTTAGACATTATTTTCTGATTACTTATTTAGTTTTTTGTTGGACATTTTTTGTCATTACTTAGAAAGCAAGGGATTTTTTAATTTTACGTAATAACTAGCACATCCACATAATTAATGTGACTGATGAACGCCGAAAGACATATTTAATTTATTAAATCTACCTTTAACTGTAAATAAAATCTAATATATCCTCTGGCTGCTCTTCTTAAACCATATCGATCGATCGCAGATATCATAGCTCACTTTAGTATCAATATCGATATGCTATTAAACCATATGCAAAATTTTCTGATGAATGGCTCTCCAGAAACGCACGCAAATTAAACCATATGCAAAATTTTCTGATGAACGGCTCTCCAGAAACGCACGCAGAACGCACGCAAAATTTTCACCTGTCGGCTCTCCAGAAACGCATGCACGCAGAACGTGGCATCACAATTCACATAAATGGGATCCGTGGAAATGGCATCCGTGGCAATGAAGATGAAGCAGTCCCTGTAATAATCTAAACGTGGCAAGAAAAAAGTTTTATAGATTTTAATTATTGGTAATCAATTAAACGTGGCAATTATATGGTTGGATAGTAATTTCTTAATATGATTAGGTAAATGTGAAAAAGTAAACATGTTAACGGATGCCTTGATAAATGCAAGAAAGTTATGAACAATAAATCTGACCCATTGATTTTGGAGGACGACTAAGAATATGCCCGCATCTTCAATGCATAGCCATCAGATTAGGGTTTAAGGTTAAATAAAATTAAAAGATCATTAATTGTGCCCATTGTCAATAGGTATACGCCTTTCGGCGTAATTAATTAATGGTATTGACCCGAGGGAAGCAGTTCTTTATTTTCAAGTGGAGAATTAATTTTATCACTATTTGATAATTTATGTTTTCTGTCTTGTTTACTACTATAGCTATACTTATTTTGTTTTCTGCATGTTCCACATTATTTCCTCATTTAGGAAGCAAGACATTTTTGAAATTTAATTGATAATTAAGTAATGGTATTGACCAAAGGGAACAGATTCTTTATAATCAAATCGAAAAGAAATTGTGTCGCCACTTTATTATAAGTGGAATGATTGTCTCACAAGCAAGAGATTAATCGAACGGCAACTATGTCACCTGGAGATTATCAAATCGTAACGTATTTGGGTCTGTCTTGAAGGAGTGGATTGTCCTTCATTTCATGCAATTCAAGCGAATAAAGTCTAACAAACTTTTCCTTTGATGAAATCACAGACTCACAGGAATGGCCATCCAAATCGCCTCGAGTCTCTCGAGCGTTTGCGGATCAGCTGCCTAAGAAGTGGATACCAATATTTAACTTTATTTGTGGCATCTAGAGAGCCAATATGTTATTACACTTTATTCGTTTATGTTGATGATAGGTTTTTTTTTTTTTTATGGTGTCCTTTCCAAATTTCCTAGCATGACTAGAAGATATTTGTCAATGCATTTCACTTTGTAGAGTGATTGAGGTGTCAGCTTAGTTGGCTAGTTTAGTTGGGTAGTCTACATTTTTTTAAAGATTTGCATTAACTTTCAAAGTCAATGGTTCAATTCTTAGGGGAGGTGGGCCTAACTAGGACAATATTTTTGGGTGTGTGTGATACTTGGGATTTGGGCCAGGTGTTGGTTTAGTTCGTTAGTGCATTGTCTTTAATAATTTCCTTAAACTTTCAAAGTCGGAATTTAAAAGCATACATGTTGTAATGGCGAAGTCAAGATGGAGGACTACATTTTATTAGATTTTTGTGAGTGAAAAAATAATTTTTTTATTAGTTTTCAATTCAAATAATTATAGCATATTCGTGCCTTCTTCTTTTCTCTTTCCCTTGGAATCATTTTGATATTTAAACAATGGAAGATGTCGAGGGGGCGAAAGTTCCCTCCTACTACAACAAAACACTAAACGACTCTTCAGGTGCTTGAGGCTCATAACCAACCTTTGAGTTATCGCCACATCTAAGAGACCAAATGTATCAGGAAGAACAAGATAGAGGAAAATTCATGGACATTGAGGCAGAATCCTCCCACCCAAAAGAAGCTCAAGTATGGGAGTTGGGTAAATGCATCCCTCAGGCCACTACATCACCAAAATATGTGGTGAGTTCCACAATAGTTGCAGAGAAAACATAATACATGAAGGACCACACACTGATTGTAAACATTTTAGGACTCTATCCCTCAGAGAAGGACCTAACCAAATGGATCAATCATTGGTGGAATCCCAAGGGCCACTATGACCTGCAACTAGGCTCTAAGGGTTTCTTCAGGACCATCTTCAACAATGTAGAGGACAAGGACATAATTTTCAAGGGTGGTCCATATTTATTTAACTTAGTAGGTTTCTATCTATGATATTGGATGTAGCGCTTTAGCCCCAAAATAGAGGATTTATCACATGCTCTAGTATAGATTTGTCTTTATTCCTTATAGCAAGAATTTTGGCTTAGAGAAATTCTTGTTGGAATGGTAATACCCTTTGCCTCTATGTAAAGTCATCGAAAGCCACCCTACAAAGAAGGAACACCTCCTATGATAGGATTTGTGTTTACATGAATATTTCTAGGCCTCTACTTAGTTCGATTACCTTCGAATTTTGCGATCAAGAATGGGTTCAAACCATTGATTATGAACACATTCCTTTGAGATGTCAAAAATTTCACGAACACGATCATCTCTTCAGGAACTATCCCCTCAATTCCCCCCTAAAAGACCCTGTAAATGCCCCATAAAATCCAAAGACGTTTTCACTAAGGTCCCTGGAAAAAAGAGAAACTCTCGGAAGAAATATTCCCGAGGTCCCTCAAAACCATCGATCGCCAAAAACTCCTTCAGTATCCTCAGCCAACTTCCAAATTCCAAAGAGGTAGAAGAATTCCACAATTTTGTCAATACTGAAAACTCCCATGGGAAAATAAAGAATCCCCATCACCCATGCTAGATCAAATCCTCTGTAGCGTAACCCCTTTCCCTCATTCTGAAGACCTAGTTTCGAAGGATGGTGGGGATACCGATATGTTGTTGGATGAAAAAGAATTAAAGGATATTGATTTGGACAAGCTAGAGGAGGAATACCATAAGAAAGAATTTCAAACCATCCCTTTGGAGAAGTTATGTAAAGTGCATAAAATAAAGTGTACATGAATTCCACGGTGGGAGGGACCTCCAGATTAGCAAGAAATTTAGGAATTCACCAAGATCAAATAAAGGAGGTTAGAAAATCATCAAACGAAAGAAAAATGAGACGTTCTTTTATGATACAATTTGGTTAGATTCAAGAACTCACGGAGGACTTATTTCTCTCTCCCCCCCCTCCATATACCTCATAAAGATCATCTCATGGAATGTAATATGATTAAATGGAAGAACCAAGAAGAGGGTTGATCGAAGAGGATCTAAAAGGCCAAAAAATCAATGTCCTCGAATGTCATCAAAATTGACACCAAGTCGAAGAACACGTGGTGACCTTTCGAATGATGCAAACAACACCTCAAACAGAGTATGAATGAAGAAGATATGGCCACTTAGAGTTGTAATCAACGCTATTCAAATTCAATGCTAACATCAACAATCAACTATGACAGGGTGATGTCAGCATGACGTCATGTTAATTTCATCATTCCAACATGGAAACACCCAAGGGTTGACACGTGGCATGCTGATTTAAAAAAATGGTAGCCACATGGGCCAATTGGTAACGGACATGTGGAATCCCCAAGAGGCACCATGTGGCACCACCTAGGAGTTTCCACGTTCCCCCTTACAACATGACAAGTGGCATGATGACTTGGAAGAAGAAACCAATTGAAGGGCACCATGTAGCCCAATCATTGGGTTCCACATGGCACCCCGTGGATGCCCAATAAGGGGTAAGGAAGAAAAGTTCGAAGAAAAATTATAAATGGCCACTAAACAGGATGGTGTCTAATCCGGTAGTCGGACTATCTGATGGCCACATCCCACACATTACAACCATAAAATCAGGGCACACCTCAACAAAATACTGTGGAGAATGTGAAACATGGGATCTGTGGATGGGTTGCATCCCAACTACGACATAAAATTGGAGAGTACGACTATTAAATCTTTGGTGTGAAGTTCCATTTAATGGTGGTTCAAATGAATATATATTTTCATATATATATTTTTATAATGTATGGTTAAAAGGGGGGCTCAAAGTATTTGACCGCCGAACCTCCCCAACAAAATACTTTAATTAACTATTTTCCAACCAACCAGGCTAACAACCCATGTTGTGAAAACCACCCACGACTTTAGATTTCAAGCCAAGTTTATCCATATTCTATAGGGTCTGTGCTCAACCGTATGGAGCATGATTTTCTATGTAGGAGGAGTTTTAATTGCAGGATGCAATGGCATGCATTATGAGGTGAAGAGCCCAGGAGTGTCGTGTACGTGACAATGTCAGAATTTGATGATTTGATAGTCGGTTTTGCACTACTTATCGCCATGAGTCCACTGGTGTAGTCATAATTTGCATCCAGACAATCAATTCTGAGGACATTTTCATTTTTGAGGTATAGGCATGTCTTTATGGCAATTTGTGTTCAGATAATATAAATGCCTCTCCACTTTGAGTTGGGCTCGGAGACATATTCCATTCTTGGGACGAACTCTGTTATGAATCTTTTTGTTGTTTCCATATTTTTCATCATTTCTTCATAGTTGTGCCTTATTTATTTATGTTTACACATAAGCTTCATTTATTCTCTTTAATGTAATTCATGTAATGTTCATCGAATAAAATATCTTGGATCATGTTGGTATCAGAGCAGTGTTCTTTGAATGGAATTGCGAGTGTGAATGATTACTAGGGCCAAGCTCAAAGAAAGTGGAGGAAAACTCAAAACTTTCAACCCAGAGATTGAGTGTGGAACTCGAAGAAGTAAAATGGAGGATAAAGAATTTCATGCAGAAAATGAGAAGGATTTGCACATAGCTTTCTATAGGATGTGAGGAATGGTAGAAACATTGTTTGCAAATTTCGAGAAGAGAGTGGAAAAGAATGAAAAGAAGAAAAAATATAAACAAGAGAATAATGCTTCAATGAACCAGTAAAATGGAGAATACCCTCGTGAGCCTCCATATCTATCTTCAAGTTCAAGCTCTCCTTCCTATTCCTATCATTCTCATCATTCTAATCTTTATCAGAATACTTCAAAAAATCTGTTATTGAAATTAGATATCAAATATAATGTTCCCATGTTTAATGGAGAAGATAATGTTGATAAGTTAAACAATTGCATTAGATATATCGAATTTTATTGTTGTGTACAACAGATCAAAGAAGAAGAGGCGAAGATACAGATGGATTCTCTTTACCTGGAAGGCACAACCGTTGTATGGTGGGAGAGAACACTTCATAAAGGTAGAAAACATAATGGTAAACTCCTTTCTTCATGATATGAATTTACATATGCAATGAAAAATAAATTTTACCCATTGGCTCATGTACAAAAATCCATGATGTAATGACAAAATTTGAGACAGGGTAAAGGTCATAGTGTTCAAAGTTTCACGAAATGTTTTAGGAGAAAGGAAGTTGCATTCAATGTCCATTTAGACTCTCAGGAGAGTTTTATGAAGTGTATTTTTGCACTTTACAGTTACATTCGTCACACATTGTTGTTGTTTAATCCCACTAATATAGATGAGCTATGTGTGAAAGAAACTCACCTTGAAAGTAGGGGAAAGAATGTACAGTAAGACCATAGAAAGAAACCTTCCAAGTTCCAGGGAAGCTAGTTCGGAGGGAAAATAAAGGACAAGAAGAAAGCGACAAAAAAGAAAGAGGAAGGAAATCCCTCTTGCACTCATTGCAATAAATAAGGGAACGATGATGAACACTACTGGAGCCTACATCCAGATATGAATCCAAAGAGATTTGGTGTAAAAGAGAATCCAAAAATGATTGCTATAGTGCGAGAAGACATTTGTTTTGATTTAGGTGATGAAACAAGGATTATAGTCGTTGGAGTAAAAGGTAAAAATTCCTTTCATGCTAGTTCAAGTTCCACAAATAAATCTCATTATAATGAAAGAAGAAGAAGTGAATTGTTTCATATAAGAGTTGTATCTAAACACAAAAAAATGGATACTCTATTTGATCTGGGTTGTCAAGTTAACTTAATCTCATAAACCATTGTTAAAACATTGGACTTAAAAACACAAGCTCATCCTAAACCTTACCCTCTTGGTTTGGTGTGAGACAATGAAAAACTAAATGTCATCAAATAGTGTAGAGTTAGATTTTCCATTTCTTCAAAGTTGATAGATGAGGTTGAGTTGGATGTTGTCCCACTTGATATCTATGGCATAGTTTTGGGAAGCCCCTACCTTTATGATACAAATGAAGTCTTCTTCAGAAACGAGAAAAAATACCATCTCAGAAAAGATGGAGTGCAATACATTGTTAGAGCCCATAGTATGAAATTTGATTCAACCATTGTTAGTGCAGGAGAAATGAAAAGACTCATCAACACTAACAAGAGATATGTGGTCATGGTTGTGATAGAAAAAGATGCTGAGAGATCTAGTGCTTTTCAAGTATGTGATCCCTCATATAAAGATGAAATGATTGATGGTATATCTAACTATGATGAAATATTTTAGGGACCATGTGGATTTCCTCCCAAGAGGGAGATTCAACATGAGATTTGTCTTGAACAAGATATCCCTATTCCAAATATAGTAATTTATGGGATGTCAGCATTGGAAATGGTAGATATAAAGAAACAAGTGTAGGACTTTTTGGACCAAGGATTCATCAGGCCTAGTTCATGTCCATGAGGGTCTCCAATTGTGTTGGTTCCAAAGAAATATGGCACATGGAGAATTTGTGTTGATTATTGGGCTCTAAAAAAAATCACGGTGAAAAACTGATACCCCCTTCCTCATATAGATGACTTGCTTGATCAATTAAAGAATGTTGTGTATTTCACTAAGTTGGATTTGTGTAGTGGATACCATAAGATTAGGGTTGCTAAAAATGATATATGAAAGACTACCTTCAAAATCAAGAAAGGGTCTATTTGAGTGGTTAGTGGTGCCATTTGGGCTTTGCAATGCCCCGACAACTTTCATGCGTGCAATGAATGACATTTTTTGACCATTGTTATATGACTTTGTAATTGTATACTTATATGATATACTTGTTTTTAGTATAAATTGGGAATAACACGTATGGCATGTAAATAAAGTGTTGGACACTTTTAAAAGGGAAAAATTGTATGTAAAATTCCAAATGTGAATTTGGAAAAACATCCTTAGTATACTTAGGTCATATTGTAGGAGGAGGAAAATTTAAATTTGATCCTTCCAAAGTTGATGTAGTTGTAAATTGGCCTAAGCCTACCATTGTAATAGAAGTGATAAGCTTCTTGGGTGTACTTCAGTATTGGAGAATATTCATAGCCAACTTCTCATTCATTGCGTCCCCTTAGCATGCCTTGATTAGTGTGAAGAAATACTTTTAGTGAGGAGGAAGGAAACATAAAACTTCCGACACCTTGAAAGAGAAGATAAGAAAACAACAAGTATTATACTTTCCTGACCTGCAACAACCATACAATATTGAGATTTATTCTAGTGGATATGTCGTGGGTGCAATATTGATGCATCATCGTAATCCTAGTTTTTATCACTCTGAAACCTTTTCTCAATATTTTATTAACGATACCACATATGACAAAGAGTTGTGCTCATTGGATCAAAGTGTTGAGAAATGGAATCACTACTTGATAGGTAAGGAGACTGTCATACATACAAACCACCATTCCTTATAGTACCTCTAGTCATATACCAAACTACAACAAGCTTGTCATTTCAAATGGATGGGTTTCCTTCAACAGTTCCACTTGTTAATAAAGTATAAAAAGGATAAAAGAAACAAAGTAGCATATATGCTTTCTAGCCCTCCTATTTCTACATCTATTGTTTTGAAAAAAGCTTATTTATCTCATGATAGCCAATGTTGAACAATATGATACTAATGGATATTTTAAAGATTTGTATGAGAGGCTAACCCATGGTGCACAGGTAGAGAAATATCATTTGTAGGGAAAGTTACTCTACCATTTTGACAAGATATGTATTCCTACAAGTGAAAGAGTCTATGTAATTTGAGAAGCTCATACATCTCTTGTGTCTGGGCATTTTGGGGTAGAAAATATTATGGCTCATCTACATAGGTTTTTGTATTGGCCTTAGATGAAATAAATTATAACCAAGTATGTAAAGGGGTGTGTCATGGGCTCTACTTGTAAGCCCACTAATAGAAAATTGGGGTTGTACACACCATTCCATGTTCCTTCTCATCCTTGGGAGAGTATCTCCATGGATTTTGTAGGGGGGTTTCCTATGCCAAAAAGGGATTATGACTACTTGTATGTAGTAGTGTGTAGGTTTAGCAATATCAGTGTCTTGATGACATTAAAAAATAAGATCGTTGATAAGAAAATTGCCCATGTCTTCTTTTAGCATGCATGGGTCCAATTTGGACTCCCACATCCATTATCTTAGATCGAGACATTGAATTCCTTGGAGATTTTTGGACAAGATTGTAAAAAATGATGAAAACTAAGATAAAGAGGAGTATTTATTTCCATCCACATATCGATGGACAAACATAGGTTGTTAACAAAAAAATGGTTCATTTTCTCCAATTTTACTACAAAAAACATCCCAAGTTGTGGGATGATCAGATGCAATATGTGCAACATGAATATAACCAAGCCTTGCACTATTCCACGTAGAGTTCACCATTTAAGACATGTTTTGGGTATCTACCTAAGACACATGAAGAAATATCCTAGAAGTTCATTAAGAGGATTCAACAAGTAGACTAGATAGTTGAGGAACAGTTGGAAAAGAGTCTGGCACAATACAAAGCTCGCCATCACAAGCAGAGAGTTGATCACCAGTTTCAAGTGGGAGATCATGCGTGGATCCACATAAACAAAGGTAGGTTTAAGGGTGAAGAAAAGAAGATCAATCCAATGATATATGGACCCTTGACCATATTGGAGAAGAATGGCACAAATTCTTTCCACCTAGATCTACCACCATATATGTAGATAAACTCAGTTGCAAATGTAGAGAATCTAAAACTTTATGAGCCTCTAGTGATGATGGATCAAAGGGAGAGTGTTTCATTACCTTCAGTGCATGAATTTTCTCTTTAGTAGTTTGATGAGTTAAAGGAATATATCATCCAGGATAGAAGAACGAGGACTTCAAGTAGGGGTGATGTTGAATATCCTCGAGTGGTCCTTAAGAGCACAAATATAAGAAAATCATGGTGGATCGAGAAGGATAAAGTGAGTGATAAATTCCCTCATTTCTCTATTGATTGATAAGGATTTTAGATGCCCATAAGATTTTTAGTGGGGAAAAATGATCCAAGAGGATCTAAAAGGCCAAAAATACAAAGTCCTAAAATCTCAGCAAAACCAACACCAAGTCGAAGAGCTCCTCGTGACCTTTCCAACGACGTGAACGATTCCTAAAAAAGAGTCTGAATGAAGAAGATATGGCTAGTCAAAGTTGTGATCAACCCTAGTCAAATTCAATGTTGACATCATCATCTGTATGTGTGACATCAATAGTCAACTACATAGGGGTGAAGTTAGGAAGATTTCATGTTGTCGACATTACACCACACAAGGGCCGATTTTTATGACCCAAGGGGGGCATATATATGAATAAATGTATATGATATGACCCCAACGGAGGGAATATATATGCCATATATATTCCCCCATTAATTTGACAAAACTGGTGGGCACATGGGCCAATTGGTAAGTGACATGTGGTACCCCCAAGGGATTCCAAGTGGCATCAATCAAGCATTGCCACATGGCCTCCTTATATCATGAATAGTGGCATTATTACTAGGCAGAAGAGGCCAATGGAACAACACCATGTGGCCCAATCACAAGGTGCCATGTGACACCATGTAGATGCCCAATGAGGACTAAGGAATGAAAGTTAAAAATATATATATAAATGGCCATTGGACCGATCAGTGACCACACCCCACAAATTAGATCTATAAAATCTAGCCACATTTTAATGAAATCGGGCGTACAATGTGAAACATGGGATTCATGCATGAGTCACATCCCAACTATGGCATCGAATTGGCAGGTCTGAATATTAAAGGTTTGGCATCAAGTTCCATTTGAAAGTGGTTCAAACGACTATATATTTTCATATATATATTGTTATAACGTATGATTAAAATGGGGGTCCGTGAGATTTGATACCCTAACATCACCAACAAACACATTTAATTAATCATTTTCCAACCAATCGGGATAACAACCCATGTTGTAAATACTGCCCATGACTTTCGATTTAAAGACAAGTTTATTCATTCTCTAGGGGGCCCACACTCAGTCATAAGGAGAATAATTTTGTATGCATGAATAGTCTTAATTGTAGGCTCGATTGGTATGCATTACAAGGTAAGATCCCAACAGGGGCCTATAGGTGACAATGTCAGAATTTGATGATTTGATAGTCGTTTTTTCACTACTTCTCGCCACAAGTCTACTGGTGCAATCAAAATTTTCATCTGGACAGTGGATATTCAAACCATTTTCACTTTTGAGATATAGCCATGAATTTATGCCATTTTTTTCTGAGGTAATATAAAGGCCTCTCCACTTCGAAGTGGGCGTGGAGACGTAGTCCATTCTTGGGGAAAACTCTGTTATCAAGCTTTGTGTTGTTTCCATATTTCTTATCATTTATGCATAGTTGTTCCTTCTTTATTTTTTTTAAACATAAGCTTTATTTATTCCCTTTAATGAAATTCATCTAATGGTCATCGAATAAAATATCTCAGAACAATGGTTCTCTCACACAATATAATGGTAGAAGCTCCAGATATTTTTCTTGTTTAGGAGACAAAGTCTATGGTCCTTAAGTACAATCATAGGAAATAAAAGATGGATTCTGGGGGGGCACTTTAATATTTTCCTCTCCATTGATGAGAAAATAGAAGGCATTAGAAGGATCAAAAATGATATCAAAGGCTTCCAACAAGTTATTGATGATATCCACTTGGTATATCTTCTCACCATCAATGGAACTTACACCTGGTAGAATCGTCACTATGGATCACATCAATTAAATTGAAAATTAGACATATTCCTCATTTTTGACTCCTTAGAAATGAAGCATCCCATCCTAGAAGAAGGTATCCTCCCTTGGTCCGAATATGATCACTGGTCGATCCAACTCTGAATGGATGTCTCAAGTTCCCCATGGAACAAACCCTTCAGATTTGAAAAGTTCTGGCTTCTAAGCCCAAACTTCTAGGAAAATTCTCCCAAATGGTGCAATGAGTTAGCAGTAAAGCACGACAAGCCTATAATATCCTAAAAAAAATTGATTATTAAAGTGTAAGTGTACTTGGGAATAAATTTCCATTTTTGGAAAATTTAGATTTAGAAATTATTTTCCATTTATGGAAAATCTGAATTTTGGAATTTGATTATTGTAATAAATTATTTATGACCATTGCGAAAGTATTTGACTTGCCCAACTAACTTCTTTGATTGTGACACATGTAAAATAAAAAAAAAATTTATAAATTAAATGTTGGAAGACAAATGGAAAAGCCAGGTTAAAAACAACTTACCATGACTCCATGAGTGGGGGAAATATTTGAGTTGCCTCAGGGATGATTTTTACAAGTGCAAAATGAGGGATTTGACCACTAGAAGCTCCTAAAAATCATGAATTTGTAAAGCTCTGAATTTCCCAAGAAGGAAAGGAAAGACCTAGGCACAAGATGCATATAAATACAACATATGGAGGAGGCAGGATGTTGCTTAGTATGTTGGAGAAAGGAAACTACTTGTTGTTATGAACACTGTTAGTGTGAGGCAAGGGAATTTCTGATATGTGGAAGGTGATTGTAGCAAAGGAGGATCATCTCAGTTTTCCCTTATGGACTCATGGTTAGGATGGAGGGTGAACGAAGAAAGTAACCTGGTTGTCCAGTTCTACGGTTGGGTGGAACATGGTTTTTGCATTTGTGTCCCATCATTAGTTTTCAGATATTTAACTTTACTTGCATTCTTGTTAATATTCTATTCATTATTAATTGTTAGGAATGTGATGGTTTATGTGATGTTAGTATATACATATATATGTGCTCATGAGCAGAAGTAATATAACTACTATAGGTTCTATAAAGCATGAATAGGGTTACATATATATAAATGGTTGAATGCATACATATAGGTATTCATACGAAAGAAAATGATAAAATTGTTGTATGCTCATGTTATCATTAAATATGGTTTTACATCTATGATTTTACCTTAGGCAAAGGAAACAATAGAAAGGGTTATATGTTTTCTATGGGTTATTAATATATATATATATATATATATATATATTCATGTGACTATATAGGAATATATTTGTTCATGTATAAAGAAATTTCATATTGACCACTAATTTGAATATATGTATTTCAAATTACAATTTCAAACTGTACAAGCGCCATAAAGAACAGATAGAGTGTATAAAAATACATAATTATATTTACATATTTCTTTATTTCTATAACCATAGAAACAATGATTCAATAGTCTACAGATGCATGGTAAAGTAGTTTTTATAGTCAATTGAATCTTGTTCAAAATGGTTTCAAATAACCTATATATTCAATTGAAATAGTTACAAACAAAATGTGTGTCTATTTGAACTCATTCAAATTATTACAGTGACCATAGGGCAAGGACTCCTTTACCACTATAGAGAAAATCTAGGAAGAATGGCATAAGTGTGTATGCCTAGGTTGGAACTCGAATACCTTTCTGAGCGAGAGGAATTTCCTTGATTCGCTCCCTTCAACTTGTATAAAACTGCAAAGGAGAAAAACGATAGATTTAGTAAACTATGTTGAGTAATTCAATGAAAAACAAATAGTAAAGAAGATGAGATAATACTTAGCTTATGTCAGCATAGAATCAATTCACCATTGGAGCTTGTATGAAAATCTCTCCAAATCCCAAAGGGGGAGGAGTGAACCAAAAATCAGCTGATGGGTACCCTCCCAAAACAAAATAGGGCCCCATCCTTAATTTATTATAACTATAAATAACACTTTTATGTACAAAGAATAGGGAATAAGTTACATAATGTTAAAATAAACAAAGATAGCACAATTGTAAAACCCCACAGAGAGTAAAACAATCCCTTGTATAGACATAAGTTATAAAGTATGTAGTGTTAAAATAAACACACCAAGCACAATCGTGAAACCCCAAAGGAGGTAAACACTGCCATTAGCATACACAGAGTTTAACTATAAATTATATAGAGTTAGAATAACTCACACAGGGCATAGTTGTGGATCCCACAAAGGGTAAAAACAATGCTTTCGTATGTACACAAAGTGTGGGATTTCGATTTACAAAATGTTGTATAAAATATAGGTAACACAAAAGGATCAAGATGGAAAATATCACATGTTTGGTTATGAATTCCATATGGGTAAGTAACCTTGTGCATACACAAAAAATTAAATTAGGAATTATGCACAAAGTGAAATGATGAATTCCCACAAAATCAAATCAATTACAATTCCAAGGGATTTAGACAGGGTACCAGAAGTGTTCTACCATACTACTCTGTGTAAACTGAAGTAATTTGTGCTTTTCTATTTATAACACAGGGAAATTTACGAATAGAGATTCGGGGTTGGGGTTTATACATGTAATTATGCCATATAAAAATAAAAAATAAATTGACGGCGAGAAGGCCGATGTTACAGTATATTTGTATATTGATCCTTGCCTATGAAAACAAAGAAGGTGAAAGTACGAACCAGAAGGTGAAAAGCGCCCAATACATATTCCTTTCCAACACCGAATTTAAATTACAACAAAAGATATTTTTCATTTCCCTATATTTATTGTTGTATGGAGTTCATAATTTAACTCACAAAACATATATTTACTGTTACCTTGCAGACATAATGAAAATTATGAAATAACCACAAAAGGATTGATTGCCACTTTTTTTCACGAATATACACAGATTAGTAAATAGAATTACACAAACCGAATATATGAATCTGATGGAGGGTCTATCCTATGTGTGTGTGTATATATATATATATATATATATATATATATATATTCATGTAGAGCTAAATCCTAAATTTCCACAGTGTGGTAATATAGAGTGAGACTCTTTTAAAAGTATACATTTTGCTTACTCATGGTATCCTTTCAAATACACATAGAATGCTAAAATAATTAAGAGGACAAAGTTATGAATTTTCAAGGTTAACATTCCACATTGCACATGGATTTTGGGATTTCCACAATTAATAAACAAAATTACATGCATAAGTGATAATGATTAACATTTTCACATAGTAGAAGAAAGAAGACACAAAATGAACACTAAAGAATCAAATTGTAATAATGACTCTGGGCCACAGTGGAACCCTAGAAGCAAACACCTATGAAGGTGAGATACAAAATATTTCTAACCCCCAACAATTCCCAAACAAGTTTTATCCATGAGAGTTACAGAAAAATAAAGAAAAGAAGTTCAGGCATTACCTTGTGTAGAGAGGAACATAACTATGGTTTTTCTTCCGTATTCGTTTACTAGGGACGAGTCAATTTTTCCAAGATGTTGGCCATACACAGTAATGGGGACACATATTATGCGCAGAGATCGAAGCACACAGGGTATGCGCAAAGACCAAATCACACACAGGGAAGAGGAAGGTTTTCGTGAAGCCAAAGGGAAACAATGAATCGCGTAACCTCGAATACATTGCAAATGAGGATTAATGGGTAGCAAGAATGCATAGTACCATTTCCATGTGAAGATTCAGATATGGAGAGCCCACATTGGGCGAGGCTCCCTAAACATCTAGTATGACACAAACCTCTCTTAAATGTAATAGCCAGTAGTAACTGTATTGCAGACTGATATGACACCTGCCATTAACATGGCCTCCAAACATATTCAATGTTGGTATATGTCATAATTCGGGTAGGGTTAACATTGTTGGGTATAGGTTTAGTCATGGCACAATTACATAACCCTATTGCGTTATGGGGTGTGATATGCCAATTTTTTCATTGTAATAACCACCCTATAACAATCCTTTGTAACGATAACACATGTGCGCATAAAAACTATTTAATGTGTCAAGATATGAATTACAATGTTGTGGAATGTCATGTTATAACGATACGATTTTAGGAATAGTGTTAATGTGTAATAGTTCATATGACCTACGATATATATATATATATATATATATATATATATATATATATATATATTTACACACACACACACACAATGAGTAAGGACTATATCATATGATAAATCAAACAATTATATATATATACATAATGGTATATGCTAAGAACTCCATATGTGGGATTATACATGGGTAAATGTGAAGATCACACATAATAGTTACAAAATTGAATGTGCTAAGATTTATATATAAGTTGGGTCTTTTGGTAAACCACTTATATAGATATATAATGATAGGAATCATATCCATGTTATGATATGCATACTATAGTCGCTAAATGGATACAGTAAGCAATTGCAACATTATATTGGATAAAACAATCAATATGAACACACTATAAGCTAGTCTATTGACCATAGTTCTTACGCATTGTAACCCTTTGATAGGATGACTTACTTAAACATGATAACTATCTTGATCCCATTCATCTTAATTACAAATAGGTACATGCTTAAATCCAATAGTGACGATAGTAAAGTTATGCTTGAACAAGTATTGAAGAGTCAATGAGTTTTAATGCACCTAACAAAAAACAAATATATGGTTAATTTGGGGTACATTACATATGGCATCAGAATTGAAGGTTACAACACTTGGACCTCAGGGCAAGGGAAAATTATTTTAGTTCATTTTATTTCTGTTAAAATAAAAATCTAACAAATATTTTTATTTTATAAACATAAAATTTTTGTTCTGTTGTGATAATGGAAGCACCAAATGAAGAGGAGATCAGACTTGAATAAAATCCTGATCAAGGACCTCCTGTAGAACCTGGACATAACAGTGAAGGAAGTTACACCACCCAGATTCTAGAAACAACGAGGAACCTTATCGTGGAATTACAAGTATTCAAAGAAGATAATGAAAAGATGAAAAAGGCTCAGGAAGACCAACAAGAAATAAATGAAATGTTGTTGCACAACATAGTAACAAAGAAGAGCCCAAATGATAATGACAAGGAGGAAAAATTCAACAAAAGATCCTCTAAAAATTTTGGTCATGAAACAGGAAATGAGAATAGTTCCTCTAAAGGCACACAAGTGGCAAGAAATAAAACAGCAACAGGCAGAAAACGAAAAATAGGTGGATCGCTTGGACGACGAATTCAAGAAGATAAAACCATCCACATTTGATGGAGAATTAAGGATGGGTGAAGAGGATGAAGCATGGTTGCTAGATATAAAGAAACACTTCCAAAAGTCCAAATGAAAATTTATAACCTGAAGGGAAAGGCGAGTATCTGGTGGCAAGACCTGAAATTGGCCAAGGGATTAAAAGAGAAACAGATGGAATGGCCAGATTTCAAGAAATATTTCAAGAAGAAATATTTATTAGAAAGCTATTGCGAAATAAATATTTTCACTCGAACAACCATAATTGCCAAGGGGGAGGTAGACCAGTTAATTTGGGAGTCAATAAAGTTCGGGACAATCCTAGGGAACCATTAGATTGTTGGGAGTGTGGAGAACCTGACTTGAGGAGGAAATGTCCATGTTTAACTTCCAAAGAAAGGACTACAGTCCATAACCTGCAAGAAGCCTCTATAGTTGTAGATGACAGTCAAGTTGATCATCAATCCACTATCGTGAAGGTTGAAGGTAAAATTCATAATAATCACATTTCTATTTTAATTGACCCAGGAGCTAGTCTGAGTTATGTTACTCTTTCTTTAGTTGAATTAAACAAGCTCAAGAAATTAAACCATGGTAAGTCCTGGTTAGTACAGTTATCAACATGGACTAAGAGAAAAGTAATATATTTCATTTTTGAGTGTGAACTCATTTTACATGGCCAAAGTATAAAGTTTAATATGAACGATTTACCTTTGGTATCTTATGATACAATCATTGGAATGGATTGGTTAGAAAAACATAAAGTAATTTTTAACTATTATGAAAAATTGCTTACTTATAGAGACAAAAACACCACAATGAGGTCAATACAAGGGATCAAAAAAGAAATTCCAGTTAGGCAGATTTCAGCCATGCAGTTGAAGAAATGTATCAATAAGGGTTGCCAAGTTTATGTTGTCCAAGTAACTAATCTGTTACAAAAAGAAAATAAACCCAACTTAGACGACTTTGCAGTCCTACGTGGGTTTAGTGATGTTTTTGTGGATGAAATACCATAACTGCCTCCAAGAAGAGAGATAGATTTCTCTATCTATCTACTACATGGATTTGCCCCAATATCTAAGGCACCCTATAGGATGAGTTTAGCCTAATTAATAGAGCTGAAAATTCAGTTGCAAGAACTATTGGATAAATAATATATCAGACCAAGCATCTCACGTTGGGGAGCACCGATTCTTTTTGTTAAAAATAAAGATGGGACTTTGAGTTTGTGCATCGATTACCGACAATTAAACAAGATGACAATTAAAAATAAGCATCCTCTACCCAGAATTAGCGACCTCTTTGACCAAGTGGCAGGAGCAAAGATTTTCTCAAAGTTAGATTTAAGGTCTGGTTATCACCAATTCAAAATAAAGGATGAAGAAATAAATAAAACAACTTTTAGAACAATATACAGACACTATGGGTTTGTCATAATTCCGTTTGGTCTTACTAATGCACCAAAAAACTTTATATGTTTGATGAATAGTATATTCAGTCAATATTTGGATAAATTTGTATTGGTATTTATCGATGACATTTTAGTTTACTAAAAAATGAAAGAAGAACATGAAGAACATATAAAAATAGAATTGTAAACCTTAAGGAAGCACAAGTTGTATGCAAAGTTTGACAAATGATATTTATACCAAAGAAGAATATAGTACCTAGGACATGTGATATCCAAAGAAGGTATTGCAGTTGACCCAGAGAATATAGGATCCATTATGGAATGGAATATCCCTAAAGATGTAGCTGACATGAGATCATTTATGGGAATTGTCGATTACTATCGCAGATTTATCTAAGGATTCTCTAAGATTGTGTATCCAATTATATCTCTACAGAAAAATGGATTAAGGTTTATGATCCATCGGATATTTTAATGACTTATGGTTGAGTTTTATTTTTGCATGCGTTAATTAACCATTGAGAAACTTAGTGAAAGAATGAGGAAAGAAGAGGAATTATAACAGCCATATACATATATGCATATCTGAAATGAAATAATATACAGCAAACCATAACACGCAGATTGATAACGGAGTTCGACACAACTTTGCCTATGTCTCCGGGCCTTTTTCTATGTGGGGGAGGCTTCTTTATTTCTGCTCAAAAGATCAAAAGTACATCGCTTCAATGCCAAATGGATACAAGACTGATTTGGTCATGTTCTTATAGATCTCTAGAACCATGCAGAGAAAATGGCAAGCAAAACGGACATCCGGAGCTCCCAGAAATGGTCCGACAGCATCCCCTCTTCAAAAGCTTCTCTACCTCAAATGGATTTGGCTTGGCTTCTCCTCAGCATAATTCTGCTTTGAATGCCCCTTATGGCCTCAAACATGCCTTGATTATATATCTGGGAAAGTTGGTTGCTCATCCCCAACTTCCTCCCAAAAATTAGGCTCCAAAACTACCCAATAACTCCCAAAAACCATTAAAAATAGGCTTAATTACCATTAAAACCCAAAAATTGGTTATAAAACCCACTTTATAGTTAGATTTGGGCATAATCCCCCTCTTTCCCAGTGCGCGCCCCGTTGACAGGGTCATATGGGTTCATATGGCCAAGCGGTAGCCCAAAGGGCTAAGTGCTAGCCCCTCTCCATACAATACTTTGCAATATATTTTATAATGTGGGTGGGTTTTACAACATAAGAAATATTTTGGTGTATTGGCAAAGACAATTTCTTAAGGTGTTGGGCTTGGTTGTGGTCATGGGTTAAAAACCCATGGACCCCAAAACATATTTCTTTTTTTTTAAACATGCCACTTCAACTGATGACTGGGTGCCACGTGGCTGCCCATGACTGGGCCACGTGGCATCTCCCCATTTGTCGGATTAATGCCACTTGTCAGTTATTGATTGGTCCAGTTGCCTGCCACATGTCTACCTTATCAGCGAACCTACCCAATCACCATCAGCCAGAGAGTGCCACGTCATCTCCTGCACAGTCATCATGCTGATGTCATCAACGTTGACTTTTTGACCAGTTGACCTTTGACTTTTTACCTGTTTAGGCTTCCGATAAGAACACGATAACTTTTGCATACGGAGCCCGTTTGACAAAGTAAATATACTGTCGGAATCAGGAAGAGGATACGAACGCAATGGCGTTGGTTTCGTCAGATTCTGAGCACTTTCATTTTTTTAGCATTTTTCAAGCCCTGTCAGGCTTCTGGATCCGATTTCGGATCACACCTCCCCACAATAAGACCTTTTGGTCCCCAAAAGGTTACTGACCAGTCAACAAGCTCGGGATAGGCCACCCAACTTGCTCTCTTTTTCTAAACTTTGTCCTGTGCACCTGTCTCATCAAGATCAACTGTAACACAATCATGACAACTGACAGTATATTGTTAGCCATTTGAACCCTGTTACATATTACTGAAGCCACTATCATCCATGTAGAAAACATTGCTAATGATAGCATCAAAAAGATGACTGCAAATGAACTGATATACTTGAAGTATTTGCACGACATGAGCTTATCTTGAAGAAACTTATGATTGATTTTCCATTCAACAACCATATTTGGTTCTTGCTTAAGATCAATTACTTCGTTTGAAACAATTATTGGTTTGTTGCATGCTTGCACTGCATTCGTTAATTGTTCCCTTGTTTGAAGTGTTTTATTTTATTTAACACGATGAGAATGAACCACATAATCATGACCTACTTTAGTGAATTGATATTGATTCTTTGTCCTGTAGAAGACTGCCTTACGATCAAATAAGTATGGACTACCTAAAATCATTCCACATTCTCTTAACGACACAACATCACAAGTTACTT
Organism: Picea engelmannii; assembly: GCA_009831015.1. Classification (NCBI taxonomy): domain Eukaryota; kingdom Viridiplantae; phylum Streptophyta; class Pinopsida; order Pinales; family Pinaceae; genus Picea; species Picea engelmannii. The sequence goes on from ML776611.1 coordinate 2,469,607, forward strand.
CGTCCACATACTTAGATGAAATTGTAAATTTGATTGTGAATTGTTTAGTTATGTGCATTTGATGATGATTGCTTATCCATTTAAGTATGTAAGGCTTATGATGAGTTTGTGTTTTTAATCCCAATTTCTTAACCAATTATTCTAAGATTAGATTAGATTGAGATCCACTGTCGATTAATGTGTCTATCTTAGTGTGTCGCATGATTACTCTTATATGAAACAAATTTCTTCTACAATCAATCTCTTCACCATTTTTACCTGTCATACCAACCAATGAAATCTTTAACTCATCACCTAAATCTGATCCCAAGTCTGTGGGTTTAGATGTCGTTGCCACTGTTTGCGTTCCCTTATTTTCTTTGAACCACTTTGGCTTCTTCTCGGGATGCAACTTCCAACATCTGTCATCATCATGTCCCTCTTTCTTGCAATGCTTACAAGAGGGCTTTCCTTCCTTCTTTTCCACTGCATTTGCATTCTTTCCATTGTCATGCCTTTTCCTTTTGTCCTCTTTCCTCGAAGACAATGATTCCCCTGACACACCTGCTTTCCCTGCTTCAATATACGTAGCTTGAACAGAAACCTCGTCAAGGTTAGTGGGTCCAAACATGAAAAAAATATTTCTATTATGCGTAGGTAAACCTCCTATATACTTCATAAGGGTTTCTTGTGTTTGCAAAGGAATGTCTAACATTAATGCCATTTCTCGAAATCCATCGGTGTATTCTTGCACTGTTTGTCCTTTTCTTAGTTTTAAAGATTGACATTCAATTATTTTTTTTTCTTTATAACCCAAAGGATAGAATTGTTTCCTAAGTGTAGAAATGAAATCCTTCCATGATGGAAATACATTACCCACATTTTTTGTCCCTTTTTGTAGCTTTCTCTGCCACCAGATAAGAGTTGTACCTGCAAGTCTCAAAGATGCCAACTTGATTCGTGTGTCCTCATCCTCGATCTGTTGCACAATGCAGTATACCTCCATCTGCATGATCCAGTTATCAAGTTTTTCTGCATTTACTTCACCATCATATATGGGCAACTCAAATTTTACATCAAGTTTTAACAATGGAATTTCATGTTTATTCTTATGAACATTTTTCTTTCCACTAGATTTAGAACTTGAACTTGAAGAAGAAGGAGGAGAAGAAGGAGGTGTTGATGGAGGTGAAGGAGGAATATAAGGATGGTCCTCTTCCTCTTCACCTTTTCCCTTTGAAGAATCACCCAAAAATGGTCGCTTCCATTCCAAGTAATCTTCATACAAGACTTTCACCATCTCCGACATAGCAAGGAATGTTTTCCGGAACTCTTTCTCATCTTGAGAAATCCCTTCTTCCAAAGCCATCTTCTCGCTGTGAGAAGATCTTTTTCTCAATCCAATTAATGGATTCTCTGCAACAAGCTCGCCTTCACCACGCTGTAGCTTTTCCCTGGTTAACACGCAAAACTCAAATCCAAACGTCAACTAGCTCTCATACCACTTGATCCGTCAGATCTTTTAATAGCTTATGGTTGAGTTTTAATTTTGCATGCATTAATTAACCATTGAGAAACTTAGTGAAAGAATGAGGAAATAAGAGGAATTATAACAGCCATATACATATATGCAGATCTGAAATGAAATAATATACAACAAACCATAACACACAGATTGATAACGGAGTTCGGCACAACTTTGCCTACATCTCCGAGCCTTTTTCTCTGTGGGGAGGCTTCTTTATTTCTGCTCAAAAGATAAAAATTACATCGCTGCAATGCCAAATGGATACAAGACTGATATAGTCATGTTCTTATAGATCTCTAGAACCATGCAAAGAAAACAGCACGCAAAACGGACATCTGGAGCTCCCAGAAATGGTCCGACAACGTCTCCTCTTCAAAAGCTTTTCTGCCTCAAATGGATTTGGCTTGGCTTCTTGTCATCATAATTCTGCTATGAATTCCCCTTATGGCCTCAAACATGCCTTGGTTATATAGCTAGGAAAGTTGGTTTCTCATCCCCAACTTCCTCCCAAAAATTAGGCTCCAAAACTACCCAATAACTCCCCAAAACCATTAAAAATAGGCTTAATTACCATTAAAACCCAAAAATTGGTTATTAAACCCACTTTATAGTTAGATTTGGGCATAATCCCCCTCTTTCCCAGTGCGCGCCCCCTTGATAGGGTCATATGGGTTCATATGGCCAAGCGCTAGCCCAAAGGGCTAAGTGCTGGCCCCTCTCCATACAATACTTTGCAATATATTTTATAATGTGGATTTTTGATCCAGGTGGATATCGGTGGCCACCCACCTTTTCCAAATGGCTCAAAACATTTTTCTGGCTATTTTGGCAATTTACTATTTTTAGCGGGTTTTAACTTCCGGGGCCATTTTGAGGGTCGAAATGAAGGTTTTTCGAGATCGAGGTTGTCAATGATAGCCAAAGGAATGATTGAGCCCCCAAAATGAATCTCCTCAACAATACCTTTCCAACGAGCTATCACACGCCTAAAACGAAGATCGGATGCAAAAGTTACGACCCCGGGAAGTTGATGTACTCACTTACCCAAACGGGGCCCACATGACTTTTGGCGCTTCATCTCCTAGGGTTAAGTTTTTGGATGTCTACGAATTTTGGCATTCCCATTTATTGTAAAAGGGCCTTCAGAGCCTCATTTTAATCATGTTCTTGCGAATGCGAGTAGCTGCCACCATTCTAGCGAGTCTTTCACTCTGTATTTTTACAGTCTCTGTACATTTATTTGATTAATAGAAATCGTGTATTACTGTATATCTGTGTTTATGGTTGCATCTATGATACATTTATTTTATATTATTGAATATATGCAATATCTCTGTGCATTTTTTTATTATATCTCCGCTCTCATTTCGTGCCGAAAATAATCCGGATAAGTGGTATCAGAGCAGGCTGCTCTTGACTGTTTTTCAGTGCGTTTCCCCGACGAGGTCCGAGTATAGCAAGTTGGGTCTCGAGATTTTCTCTCTTGAGGACAATCTCTCTCACACACCCAAGAAACCCTCAATGGTGGAAGAAAATAAAAACGATGGAGCAGGCGATCCTATCAGTCTGTTGCTTGAGCAAGCTCTCACGCGACAAAGGGACGAAATGATGGAGAATTTTTCCCACATCCTTCAACGCCTGTCGATAGCATCAGGTGCATCTTCATCAAGCGACCACTTTGGATGCACCTCGCCTTTCAAGGTACAGGTTCATTTTGATATTCCTGTATTTGAAGGTCAAATAGATGTGGATGCCCTAGATAAATGGTTAAATCTGCTAAAAGGTTATTTCTCTGTTCATAATTTTTCAGACAAGGAAAAGATCACCTTCGCACTCCTTAAGGCTCTCCCCCATGTCAAACATTGGTGGGAGACTTACTGGGAGCAGAGTTCCACAGAGGATTCTGGAATATATGGGGCCAAGCCCACTTGGGAATTTTTTGTGGATGTGGTAAAGGAACAGTACCACCCTGTTGGCAACTATGAGGACCAGTACATGAGATGGACCAAACTACGACAAGAGAAGGGCCAATCAGTTCCGGAGTTCACCAATAGCTTCCATACCTTTTGCACCAAGCTGGGTATCAAAGACTCTGAACGACATTTGGTTCTGATATACCGTGGGGCTCTACACATATACATCCAAACTGAAATGGATTTTCTGGACATCTCATCACTCGATGCTGCCTATCGATATGTTGTTAAAGTCGAGAAGAAATTTAAGCACCAGAAAAAATGGGAGTTTGGGTCTGCAAATTCACAACAACCAAAGTATGACAAAGACAACCCTAACAAACAGTCTCCTGAAAACCAGTCCAAGCCACAGGAAAAGAAGGGTCACGAGAAGACAAAGAAGGACACCGAAAAATGGTGCGATTTCCACAAAAGCCCCTGGCACAACACCGATGAATGTCGCTCAAAACAATCATTGGTGGCTGAGATCAAAGACAAGGAGACGAACCCTGATTCAGAATCTGATTCTGAAAATACTAGTAAAAGACAGATCATCGACGCAGACCCCACTACTATTGTCGCAACCGCAACAATTCAACCAGAAGAACCAACAGATCCAGAAGAGGGGGAGCACCTTTTTCATTCACAGATGTGGGTGAAGGGGACCCCACTTCATTTTATTGTTGATAGTGGAAGCCAGAAGAACCTCATCTCAGCAGAGGTCGTCAAACAGTTGGGATTATCGACAACACCACACCCGCAACCATATAGCATTGGGTGGCTTCACTAAGGATGAGATGTTCATGTCAGCCCGCAGTGTCGATTGTCATACGACATCCAACCCTTCAAGGATGAGGTATTATGTGATGTTTCCCTAATTGGATGTCTGTGATGTTTTCTTGGGCCAACCATATATGTGGAAACGCCATGCTATCTATGAGTCTCGACCCCGTAGTGTCATTATTACTCTGGGGGGTCATCTCTACAGGGTACCAGAGGTAGTTCCAACTACTGCCCCACCTAAACAGTGTTGCAAGGTAGTATCTCATACTACAAAATTCATCTTCTCCACAATCTGTTCAAAGGGTGAACAAAAGGATACTGCAGCCACCACAGCTTCGGCCAAAGCACTTTCTATCTAACAGAAGTAGGTCGACAAGGTTGTAGCAAAGCACGAAGATTCCTTCTACACACAGTCATCTAAAATAGCTAGACTGGTTAAAAAGTTCCAAACCTTCTAGCCACAGGTTCATGATAGATTTCCACAAACTAAGCAGCGTGACTTCTCCAGCAAGACAAGCAGCTCACCAAGATGCAGATTCAACAAATGCTTTTCCCTCTCCCCCGGGAACTCAACGCAATGGAGACCATTGCTTCATAAGGAGGGAGGATTGATCCAGGTGGATATCGGTGGCCACCCACCTTTTCCAAATGGCTCAAAACAGTTTTCTGGCCATTTTGGCAATTTACTATTTTTAGCAGGTTTTAACTTCCGGGGCCATTTTGAGGGTCCAAATGAAGGTTTTTAGATATATAGGTTCTCAATGATATATAAATGCATTCTTTAGACCCCAAAATGAATCTCCTCAAAAATACCTTTCCAACGAGCTATCACACGCCTAAAACGGAGATCGGATGCGAAAGTTACGACCCCGGGAAGTTGATGTACTCACTTACCCAAACGGGGCCCACATGACTTTTGGCACTTCATCTCCTAGGGTTAGGTTTTTGGATGTCTACAAATTTTGGCATTCCCATTTATTGTAAAAGGGCCTTCATAGCCTCATTGTAATCATATTCTTGCGAATGCGAGTACCCTTCACATCTCTTCTGAGAGATAAGTTGCCACCATTCTAGCGAGTCTTTCACTCTGTATTTTTACAGTCTCTGTACATTTCTCTGATTAATAGAAATCATGTATTACTGTATATATGTGTTTATGGTTGCATCTCTGATACATTTCTTTTATATTATTGAATATCTGCAATATCTCTGTGCATTTCTTTATTATCTCTCTGCTCTCATTTCGTGCCGAAAATAATCTGGATCAGTGTTACAACATAAGAAATAATTTGGTGTATTGGCAAAGACCATTTCTTAAGGTGTTGGGCTTGGTGGTGGTCATGGGTTCAAAACCCATGGACCCCAAAACATTTTTTTTTTTTTGAAACATGCCACTTCAACTGATGACTGGGTGCCACGTGGCTGCCCATGACTGGGCCACGTGGCATCTCCCCATTTGCCGGATTAATGCCACTTGTCAGTTATTGACTGGTCCAGTTGCCTTCCACATGTCTACCTTGTCAGCGAACCTGCCCAATAACCATCATCCAAAGAGTGCCACGTCATCTCCTTCACAGTCATCATGCTGATGTCATCAACGTTGACTTTTTAACTAGTTGACCTTTGACTTTTTACCTGTTTAAGCTTCCGATCAGAACGTGATAACTTTTGCATACGGAGCCCGTTTGAAAAAGTAAATATACCGTCGGAATCGGGAAGACAAGACAGACGCAATGGAGTTGGTTTCGTCAGATTATGAACACTTTCATTTTTGATCATTTTTCAAGCCCTGTCAGGCTTCTGGATCCGATTTCGGATCAGTTTACCTGGTCACAAAAGTGTCAAGACAAATTTAATAAACTAAAGGAACTGTTAGCTACAACACCTATTTTAAGGGTAGCAGACCCTGACAAAGACTTTACAGTTTGTGTGGATGCAAGAAAATAAGGCTTGGGAGGTGTTCTAAATCAAGAGGGACACGTCATATGTTATGAATCATGTAAATGAAATGAAAACAAATGAAACTACGCCACACATGATTTGGAGTTAGCAATAGTAATTTATGCACTAAAAATGTGGTGATATTATCTAATGGGGAGAAAATTTATGCCGCTAATCAACAACAATGGTGTGAAATTCTTATTTAGACAACCAAATCTCAATGCAAGGCAAGCGAGGTGGTTGGCCTTCTTGAGTGAATTTGATTTCGAAGTAAGACACATCAAAGGCAAAGAAAACAAAGTTGTAGATGCCCTAAGTCAAAGGAATAATGGAAATTTTGAGATAAGTATTAGCAAATCAGAAAATGACATCGAACAAAAAATAAAATATGCAAGCTGTAATGACGAAAAATACATCAAAATAGTAGAAGATTTGCAAAGAAATGCAGAAAAATTGGACAAAACAGAGCAAATTTTGGATAAAAATGGACTGCTAAGGTTCAAAAACAGCATGTACATACCTAATTATGTTGATTTAAAGTCAACAGTTCTAGATGAATTGCACAAAAATCCATATTCTAGTCATCTAGGATACCAAAAAATGGTAACTTTAACAAAATTGTTTTATTGGCCTAACATGAAAAGTGAAACAACTAAATACTTATCTAAATGCTTCGATTGTCAATAGGTAAAGGTGGAACATCAACATCCGGCTGACCTACTACAACCTCTACCTATACCAGAATGGAAGTGGGATATTATCTTGCCAGACTTTATCATAGGTTTTCCTAAGACTCAAAAGAAAAATGAATTGGTTATGGTAGTGATTGATAAACTTAGAAAATCTTCACACTTTATACCTGTGAAATCTACTTATAAATAAATTAATATCGTTGAAATATTTATGAAGGAAATATTTAGATTGCATGGAATTCCTAAAATGGTGATTTCTGATGGAGATGTCAAATTTACGTCAATGTTTTGGAAGGAATTGTTTCCAGGTTTGGATACTAACCTAAATTTCAGCACAAGCTACCATCCACAAATAGATGGTAAAACCGAACGAATGAATCAAATTGTGGAAGACATTTTATGAATGTGCGTGAGAACGAAACCAACTAAGTGGGAGGAATACCTACACTTAGTTGAATTTGCGTAAAATAATGGCTATCAGACGTCATCTAAGATGAGTCCCTTCAAAGCATTGTATAGAATAAAATGCACAACTCTTATTAGCTGGGGTAATCAAGTTGACAAACTTATGATGGGACTAGAAATGTTCTTGGAAATGGAGAAAATAGTAAGAAAGGTACAACATAATTTAAACAAGGCACAAGACAGACATAAAAGTTACGCATATTTAAAAAGGAGACACAAAGAATTTCAATTTGGGGATGATGTATAGTTGAAAGTCAAAGCAAGGAGAAGCTCTCTAAATCTAGGAAATTGTTCAAAGTTGGCGCCCAGGTTTTGTGGCCCCTTCGAGATCGTAGCTCGAATTGGGCCCATGGCGTACCAACTTTGCACTCCCTACTAATTTAAAATTTCATAATAATTTTCATGTTTATTTATTAAAAACATATATGCATGATCCTACTCACATCATTGATTGGACCATGGTCCAAGTGGAACCATAAGGAGAGTTCCAAGAGAAATATTTGCTCATTCTGGACGAGAAATAAACAGTAATACAGAAGAGAGCCACTGCCAAGGTAAAAGTTCAATGGAAGCACTTTAGTCCTAAGGAGGCCACTTGGGAATTGGAGGAAGATTTGTAGAAATATTATCCAACCCTATTCCGAAAGAGGAATGAAAACTTAGGACAATATTTTTCTTAAGGGGGAGAGGATGTAATATCCCGAAAAATAATTTATTATTAAATTCTAACTGTATTTGGGAATAAATTTCTGTTTTTGGAAAATTTGGATTTGGAAATTATTTTCCATTTATGGTAAATATGAATTTGGAATTTGATTATTGTAAACAATGATTTATGACTGTTGGGCAAAGATTTGACTTTCCCAACTAACTTATTTGATTGTGACACATGTAAAAGAAAAACTTTTTTATAAATTAAATGTTGGAAGACAAATGGAACAACCGGGTTAAAAACAACTGACCATGACTCCATGAGTGGGGAACAGATTTGAGTTTCCTCGAGGCTGATTTTTACAAGTGGAAAATGAGGGATTTGACCACTAGCAACCCCTAAAATCATGTATTTGTAAAGCTACAATTTTCCCAAGGAGGGAAAGAAATGCCTAGGCAAAAGATGCATATAAATACAACATATGGAGGAGGCAGGACGATGCTTAGTATGTTGGAGAAAAGAAACTACTTGATGTTATGAACATTGTTAGTGTGAGGAAAGGGAATTTCTAATCTATGGAAGGCGATTGTAGCAAATGAGGATCATCTCAGTTAACCCTTACGGACACATGGTTAGGCTAGGGGGTGAACAGAGCAAGTAACTTGGTTGTTCTATTCTATGGTTGGGTGGAACATGGATGTTCTATTTGTTTCTCAACATTAGTTTTTAGATATGTACCTTTACTTTCATTCTTGTTAATATTTTGTTGATTATTAATTGTTAGGAATTTGATGGGTTATGTGATGTTATTATATACATATATATGTGTTCATTGACAGAAATAATAGAACTACTATAGGTTCTATAAAGCATGAATAGGGTTACATATATATAAATGGATGAATGTATAAATATAGGTATTCATATGAAAGAAAATGATAAAACTGTTGTATGCTCATGTTATCATTAAATATGGTTTTACATATATGAACAACAATGTATACATATTTATGTATTCATGCAAAGGAAATGATAGAAAGGGTAATATGTTTTCTATGGATTATTAATATATATATATATATATATATATGCATGTGATTGTATAGGCATATATTTGTTCAAGTATAAAGAAATTTCCTATTGACCACTGATTTGAATATATGTATATCAAATTACAATTTCAAACTATACAAGTGCCATAAAGAATAGATAGAATGTATAACAATCCACAATTATATTTACATATTTATTTATTTCTATAACCATAGAAACAATGATTCAATAGTTTACAATTGCATGGTAAAGTAGTTGTTACAGTCAATTGAATCTTATTCAAAATGATTTCAAACAACCTGTATATTCAATTGAAATAGTTACAAGCAACCTGTGTGTCTATTTGAACTGATTCAAATGATTACAGTGACCATAGGCCAAGGACTCCTTTACCACTCTAGACAAAATCTAGGAAGAATGGCATAAGTGTGTATTCCTAAGTGAGAACTCGAATACCTTTCCAAGCAAGAGGAGTTTCCTTGATTTGCTCCCTTCGACTTGTATAAAATTACGAAGGAGAAAAACGATAGATTCAGTAAACTATGCTGAGTAATTTAATGAAAAACAAACAATGAACAAGATGAGATAATACTTACCTTATGTCAGCATAGAATTAGTTCACCATTGGCGCTTGTACGATGATCTGTGCACAACCCAAAGGGGGAGGAGTGGACCCAAAATCAGCTGATGGGTACCCTCGCAAAACAAGACAAGGCCCCATTATTAAATTATTGTAACTGTAAATAATAGTTTTATATAGAGAGTATAAGAAATAAGTTACACAGTGTTAAAATAAAGAAACAGAGTACAGTTGCGAAACCCCACAGAGGGTAAAACAATGCCTTCTATACACATAAGTTATAAAGTATGTAGTGTTAAAATAAACACACAGAGCACAGTCGTGATACCCAACAAGAGGTAAAAAATTCCTTTCACATACCTATTGTTTAAATATAAATTATACAGAGTTAGAATAACTCACATAGAGCACAGTTACAGATCCCACAAAGGGTAAAAACAATGATTTCATATGTACACAAAGCATGGGATTTCGATTTACACAATGTTTTATAAAATACAGGGAACACAAAAGGATTAAGATGGAAAATATCACAGGCTTGGTTATGAATTCCATATCGGTAAGTAACCTTTTGAATACACAGAGAATTAAATTACAGGTTATGCACATAGTGAAATTGCGAATTCCCACAGAACCAAATCAATTATGATGCAGACCCCCTACCTCAGCAGGGTCCACTGACCTCCAGGTCTCTGGCTCGTTCTTCTTCTGAGCCGAAATAGATTTTTGAGCTCCTATTGGAACCCTTTAAACAAATCCATGGGTTCCTTTGTCCTCTAGCACACGCATTGAGAAAACCTATGCACGCACTTAGCTTTCAATGGTCTTCTCTGTTCTGAACCAACACACCTTTTGTGTTTCGGGGTTTCGGGACTCCTGCATGTGAGCTCTCCCAGGATACTTGTCCTTCCAACTCCCAGTATCCAAAACACCGAAAAACGCTTAACAACTCTGGATCACCCCATAGCCTATGTCAACGTGACCACCACTTTGTGACCAAGTGCTTAACGACAAAGTACTACCAGCCTTTCACGATTCTTCCTGCAACAATTTTTGGTCCTTCAATCTACCCATGACCACGGTCCACTTTACGGGATTTCAAAATTCACGATTTCGCGATTCCGGCTACAGATGGTACATGGCCCTTCAACCTCCCGGGTCCAAAAATGCTGAAATACTACCCCTTGAGAGAACGTCAGTGTTTTCCCTAGACCTTGACCACTCACCACATGTCCCCTTTATGAACGGTCTTGATGATTTCGCAATTTCATGATCTAGGACTTCTTGTCTCAGGACTCCTTCTCCTCGAACTCCCGGTGTCCGAAATGCCGAAAAGGGCTTGCATATTTGACACCTATCCCCCAAAATGGATGGCCCCGATGCTTTCGGGACTTGACGAGTCATCTTCCCTCTCTTGTTACGAGGATTAAGCCCCTTGTACCTCCTTCCAGATCCGACGACTATCAGTCCTTGGTGCTAGATCTGATGGCCCAGATCCTTTTTCCTGTGCACCTCCTAGGGGCTCAACCCTGTGCACATATCCTTGATCTAGTGGCTCTCAAGCCACCACACTCCATATCTGATAGCTGGCGCGATTTCACGAACTAGGAGTTCGCGATGAAACGACTCCAAAATCCCTTGCCACTCCAAACCACGAACTTTGAAATAGAGAAATTTGAGCACGATATTTTGGGATTTTGTGAACCAGGAGTTTGTAATGTGGAAACCACAAAATCCATTGCCGCTCCAAACCCCACACTCTAAAATAGCGAAATCCAATTCCTTAGAGTGTTGGAAGACACTCGGCCTTAATCTCCTCGCGTTTATGTAAGATCCAATGATTCTTGCAACTTCGGAACTTATTCTACGAAGTGTCTCCACCATCCATACGGTTCCTCCCTCGGGGTGCTTCTAAGTGCTTAAATCCCTCGCAACTTGGTGAGATTCTAGGGCTCTCGGGATTTTGGCACTTCTCCATGAAGCGTCTCCACTGTCCATTTCAGCTACTCTCCTGCATGACCTCCCAGAGGTTAAACTCTCTACGCCTTTTCCTAATCCAACGATTGTCAATAATTGGTGCTAGATCTGATAGTTCATATCTATCTTCCTTGCGTTCTCTCCTCCTATTATTTCTTGGCCTTTTGACTTAGAATATTTTCTAAGTATCAAAGGTCTCGACCTTTGACTCTTCCTCTTGCGAGCCCAGTTCCTTTAGGTCTCGTCTGCATTATAGAAACACTGTCCCTTCTGAGCTTCATCCTCCTGGAGATTTACTCTTGCGCACACCTTGTGTTTGACAATCTCGAATAACTTAGATTCAAGAAGTTTTCTTGAAAAGAAAAATCCTTATGCCCACCTGGCATTCTCCTGCTCGATGTACACCTTGCAAAGCCTATAGAGTATTCATCAACCCTGTGAGTGTCTTCTCTTCGACACTTCTCTTGTCTCAGAACTCAAAATATTTCCTTCTGTGCACACTTGCACCAACTCAATGCCCTCCTAGTAGAGTTCTCCAGAATCCTCAGTGATTTTGTCTTCTCGCCGAACTTGAAAAACGAGTTCCCTTATGTGTACTCCTTGCACCTGTACTAATGAAGCTTCAATGCTACCCCTCTTGAGATTTACTGAAGCTGTCCCACCTCTATCAATGCACACCTTGTAGACTATGTGCACTCCTTACAAATGGAAACTCCAAGACAGGAAGAAATTGAAACTTATGTGATGCTTTACCAATTAAGCATTTAAAACATGAAATGCATAAAAACATGTAAACATGAAACACACAGTATGTAGGAAAAACTGATTTTCTATTAATCTATATGTCTATACAAATGTTTACAAAGGTTGGATTGTAACAAGTCTCAGCTCTCTCTCAATACCCTTCTTCTCTACTGTCTCCTCCTAACTCTCTACTCTAATTTCTTAATTACAAAATGAGGGCTCCCATGAGCTTATCCTCAACCACCGTCTCTAAGATATCTCTATCACAGAGCAGCCCCTATGGATACATTACATAAATGGATGCCCAGTCTTGACTACGTCCTAGGATTGCTACAGGCAACCATTAAAGGAAACCTGAACCACTACATATACAAAGGTGTGGTCTGGCATGAAAATCCTTACAACATTTTTTGAAATTTAGAATTTCAAAATTGAGAGGGTTGTACCTCTCCCTTTCTCTATTAAATGCATGCTGGATGTGCTAGCTAGTTGGCATGCTGTTGACGTGGAGTTATGCTCCTGCATCATACTCCTCATCTAGAAAAATCATGATCTCCTGGTCATGAGCTCCTCTTCTGCAATGTTGAAATCCACCTGGATCCTGAACTTTCCCGTGGAGCTGTCCATTTGCTCCTCTGATTCATTGTTGTTGTTGTTTCTACTCTTGCAGGATCCCTTCTTCTTAACTTGTCATTGTTGCTAGTCTCTATTGCTGAACTCAACATCAACCTTCTGATTTATGCAATTACCTCGTCTAACTACTCCAGTGGTTGGCTCTTTGTATGAAGTCTTCTCTGCTGCACTTCTATCTTCTCAATGGGAAGATCTGCTTGATCTCCCATGCTGTCTTTATTTCCCTTTGTGGCACAAAGTGGCCACTCTGGTGCAGACTCCAACTCTGCAGTCTCTTCACTGAACCGTTCCTCATCTTCTTCCTATGGCAGTTTTGTTGTTGCCATTTCTCCTGCTGGCATACTTCCAACTTCTTCCAGCTTCTCCCCAGGCTGGTATGTTCCACTACCTGCTTCCAACTTATCCTGTTGGATGTGAAATCTTTGCACCATCACCCTATTTTCCAGGGTTTCCAATTCTTCACACAGGTCAGTAAAATCCATGATGTCTACTTCTTCTTCTTCTTCTTCTTCTGTGGCTTCCAGTACTGTAGTGATTTCCTGTCCAACTTCCTGGCTGAAAATTTGGAGCCATTCTGTTGAATGCTCATCTTTTGCTTGTTTGGAAAACGCCAGTGTCTGCTCCATTTCTTCCTCGATGGTAGTTTTTGTTGGTTGTCCTCCTGCTGTTGCTGCATCCGCAATACATGCTCTTGCCTCAACTAGGATATCTGGTAGGAATACCCAAATTCCCCCAATCATTAGAATGCTCTTCTGATCCTCCTTCTGGATGGTGGAAGTTTTTAACTTGTCATCATATTCATTCACATGGTCTACAAAACCACATGAATATTCACTTATCATCACTCGTTGCTAATCTGAACTCTCCTCTAAGTTCATGAGACTTTTAGACAGTCTCATCTCTTTCCCCTTGCCCACCTCGCAATTTGGGAATTTTTTTCTGCCCACCTGACAGTCTATGAGATCCAGTGATTCCATCTCATTGCCCACATGGAAATCTGAACTTTCACCATTTCTCCCTTGGTAGTATGTGAGAACTTCCACTGATCTCTTTCCATTGCCCACCTAGCAACTTGAATGTTCAGCTCTGCCCACTTGGCATTTTATGAGATCCTCTGTTAATCTCATACCATTGCCCTCTTGGCAATATGAATTTCCATGGTTGTCCTCCTGACAGTCTATGAGATCCTCCAATGATCTCATTTCATTTCCCACCTGGCAATTAAAAAATTCATCCCTTCCCTCTTGTTAGTTTATGAGATCTGAAACTGATCCATCTTCCTCATCACTGAGGGTTTCTCTGACTTCTGGCTCACAGATGCAAACCAACTTTGTGTCACTGAGGCTTTTAGCATACCTTAGCAACATTTTCAACAACCTTTGCCATATTTTGGAAAACAATTCCTTGACTAGCCACTTCACCGTCTTCTTTATGGGCCACTCATACACCCAATGTGCTTCTGCATTCCGCTGGATTACTAATGCAAGTTGCTCCATTCTCACTCTTATGTCAATGAGTTCCTTTTCAATCTCTTCCTTGGATTTATGTTGGTGGTCTCCTCTTCGACCATGCTCATGACCTTCAGTAGCCATCTCTACGTTCTGTCTACCCTCCTAGTAAACTCATGGATCACTCTACGCCTGAGATGATCTCCATGTCCTCCTACAGCTCACCTGGCTGTTTATTGACTATTGCAGACTTGCAAACAATCACCACAAAGCATTAACACCCTGCTTCTTTCACCTGTTGTATATAGATGAATCTCTTCCTTTGATTCCACTTGATGTTACCAGAATTTCTCCCACCATCTCTCATTTTTCTGTGAACAAAGTAACAGTCTCCTCTTTCTCTTTTTCCTGAAATATACAGACAAAAATATCAATTCTGATACCACTTGATGCATACCCCCTACCTCAGCAAGGTCCACTGACCTCCCGGTTTCTGGATCGTTCTTCTTCTGAGTTGAAATAGCTCTTCGGGTTCCTTTTGGAACCCTTTGAACAAATCCATAGGTCCCTTTTTCCTCTGGCACAAGCCTTGAGAAAACCTATGCATGCGCTCAGCCTTCAACACTCTTCTCCGTCCTGAAACAACACACCTTTTACGTTTTAGGGTTTCGAGACTCCTACATGCGAGCTCTCCCAGGATCCTTGTCCTTCTAACTCCTCGTATCCGAAACGACAGAAAGGGATTAACGACTCTAGATTGTCCCTTAGTCTTCGTCCATGTGACCACCACTCTGTGACCATGAACTTAACGACAAAGTGCTACTAGCCTTTTGTGATTTGGGATTTCACAATTCCGCTACAACAATTTTTGGTACTTCAATCTACCCATGGCCACAGTCCACTTTTCGGGATTTCAGGATTTGCGATTTCGCGATTCCAACTGTAGATGGTTCTTGGTCCTTCAACCTCCCGGGTCCCGAAATGCCGAAATACTACCCCTTGAGAGAACCTTTTGGGGTTTTTCCCGAACCTTGACCGCTCATCACGTGTCCCCTTGATGAATGGTCCTGATGCTTTCGCAATTTTGTGAGTTGGGACTTCTTGTCTCATGACTCCTTCTCCTCGAACTCCCAGTGTTCGAAATGTCGAAAAGAGATTGGATCTTTGACACCTGTCCACCAAAATGGACGAACCAATTCTTTCGAGACTTGACGAGTCCTTTTCCCTCTATTGTTACGAGGATTAAACCCCTCACACCTCCTTCCAGATCCAACGTGTATCGGTCCTTGGTGCTAGATCTAACGACCCATATCCTTTTTCTTGTACACCTCCCAGGGACTCAACCCTGTGCACGTATCCTTGATCCAGCGACTCTCAGGCCACCGTGTTCTAGATCGGACAGATGGCGCGATTTCGTGAATCAGGATTTTGCAATGCAATGACTCCAAAATCCCTTGCCGCTCCAAATCTCTAACTCCAAAATAGCGAAATTCGAGTGTGAGATTTCTAGATTTCACGAACAGGGAGTTCGCGATGCAGCGACCCCAAAATCCCTTTCCGCTCCAAACCCCAAACTTCTAAATAGTGAAATTCAACACCCTAGAGTGTTGGAAGACACTCGGCCTTAATCTCCTCGCTACTCTGCAAGATCCAAAGATTCTCACAACTTCGACACTTCTTCTACGAAGTGTCTCCACTGTCCATATGGTTCCTCCCTAGGGGAGCTTCTAAGCGCTTAAATCCCTCACAACTTGGTGCGATTCTAGGGCTCTCGATATTTCTGCACTTCTCCATGAAGTGTCTCCACTGTTTATTTCAACTTCTCTCCTGCACGACCTCCTAGAGGTTAAACTATATGCGCCTTCACCTGATCCAACAGTTGTTGGGTATTGACGATAGATCTGATGGTTTATATATGTCTTCCTTGCACGCAGTCCTCCTAAGCTTTCTTGGATTTTTGACTTAGAATATTTTCTAAGTATCGAAGGTCTCAACCTTCGACTCTTCCTCTTGCTAGCCCAGTTCCTTTAGGTCTCATCTGTGCTATAGAAACGTTGTCCCTTCTGAGCTTCTTCCTCCCAAAGATTTACTCTTGCGCACACCTTGCGTTTGAGGATCTTGAATAACTCAGATTTGAGAAGTTTTCTTGAAAAGAAAACTGCTTACGCCCAGCTGGCATTCTCCTACTCGATGTACACCTTGTAGATCCTATAGAGTATTCAACAAACCTGTGAGTGTCTTCTGTTTGACACTTCTCTTTTCTCAGAACTCAAAATATTTCCTTCTATGCACACTTGCACCAACTCAATGCCCTCCTGACAGAGTTCTCCAGAATCCTCAGTGATTCTGTCTTCTCGCTGAACTTGAAAGAGAGTTCCCTTCTGTGTACTCCTTGCAACTCTGCTAATGAAGGTTCGACACTATCCTTCTTAAGCTTTCCTGAGGTTGTTTCACCTCTATCAACACACACCTTGCAGACTATCTGCACTCCTTTCACTCTGAAACTCCAAGACAGGAAGAAATTGAAACTTATGTGAAGAAATTGAAACATGAAATGCATCAAAACATGTAAATGTCAAACACACAGTGTGAAGGAAAAACAACTTTTCTATTAATATGTATGTCTATACAAATGCTTACAAAGGCTGGATTGTAACAAGTCTTATCTCTTTATCAATACCCCTCTACTCTAGTCTCTCATCCTAACTCTCTACTCTAATTTCTTAATTACAAAATGAGGGCTCCCGTGAGCTTGTCCTAAACCACCATCTCTGAGCTATCACTATCACAAAGTGGCCCCTATGACTACATAACATAAATAGATGCCCAGTCCTGACTACATCCCGGGCTTGCTATAGGCAACTATTAAAGGAAACCTCAACAACTACCTGTACAAAGGCGTGGTGTGGCATTAAAATCCTTACAACATTTATTGAAATTTTGAATTTCAAAATTGAGAGGGATGTGCCTCTCCCGTTCTCCATTAAATGCATGCTAGATGTGCTAGCTGGCTGGCACGCTGATGACGTGGAGTGATGCTTCTGCATCAAATTACAATTCCAATGGATTTAGACAGGGTACAATAAGTGTTCTACCATTCTACTCTGTGTAAACTGAAGTAATATGTGTTTTTCTATTTAGAACACAGAGGGAAATTTAAGAACAAAGATTCAGGGTTGGGGTTTATACATGTAATTATGACATATAAAAATACAAGAGAAATTGATGGAAAAAAGGTTGATGTTATGGTATATTTGTATATCTATCCTTGCCTATGAAAACACCAAAGGTGAAAGTATGAACCAGAAAGTTAAAACCACCCAATACATTTCCTTTCCAACACAGAATGTAAATTACAAGCAAAGATATTTTTTGTTTCCCTATATTTATTGCTTTATGGAGTTCATAAGTTAACTCGAAAAACATATATTTACTTTTACCTTGTGCACATAATCTGAGTTATGAAATAACCACATAAGGATTGATTGCCAATTTGTTTCACGAATCTACACAAATTAGTAAATAGAATTACACAGACCGAATATACGAATCTCATGGAGGGTCTATCTTATGTATATATATAT
>ML776611.1:2489544-2522408 GCA_009831015.1 Picea engelmannii
ATGGTTGCGCCAGACATTAATGTGCATATTTAATGAAGCGCACTTGTATATTGTAATGGACCTTGAGCCTTTAAGCTCTCGTCCTTAGGTAGATAGACGACATTTATTTTAGTTAATGCTGGTAGGTAGATTTTAATTATAGATTTGATAGTTTAGAGTCCAAGAGGGAAAACGGATATAGACACCCTCCTTTGTACATTGTAACATTATCATTGCGAGTATTCAGGAGAGGAAGAGCAAGCAGAGAATTGTATGAAGAACACCCATGTACAAACATTGAATTAATAGAAAAGCTTTGATTCAATTTCATGGTTTGTGTTATTCTCTGTGTATTTATGATATTATGCTCATGAATGTTTTCTTTCTATTATACACTTGCTTTTATGTGTTGTGTATGTGATTTCATGGCTGAATAGGAGTCTGAGAAGGAATGTGAATGAGTTTCAATTGTTTCTCTAGTTGAGCCAAGAGATTCCTACAAGGAGTGCAGTCGAATGTGTCCAGAAGGAGTGCGTTGACAGAAGGCTCAATAGTTTAACTTTTGTTCTCATTTGCCCAGGGTGAAGGTGGATTACAAGGGCCATGCAAGGAGTGCGCAGGCTAAGCTCAGTCTCATAGTTGCGATTCTGAGCAAGGATATTGAAGGATGCTGCTGCATGAGTGCGCAGAGTCGAACCACTTCAACCCTTCGAAGTTGTTGAAGAATTGCCCCAAGGAAAGCAAGCAAGGGAGTTCTTGCCAAGGACTTAAGGTCAAAGAAAATATCAGGAGGGATAGGTATTCAAAGTTGTTGAAGAACAGTGGAGCTAAGTCGCGCAGGAAGACCAAAGGGAAGCATCGCAGGTTAGCAAGAGAGCGGGTGAACAAGTCTCAATAGGGAGGCACTACGTCAATTTCATGGATCCACTAAAGAAAGAACGGGCGGAAGAAATCCTTGTGGAGGTTTCGTGAAGTTTCGTGGGCCGTTGGACCCTACGAAGGCGCAATAAGGTTATCGGCGCAAGCAGGAGAAGGTTCGAAGCTCAGGAGGGACAGAGTCGTCAATCCCGAGTAACAGAGACTGTCATATTACACGTGACATCGCATATCGGCATATCACAAGTTGAAGCACCAAGTTGGTGGAATGGAAGTGGCGATATCGTGATCCACGATATCCCGATAGGATCGGAACCGTTGATCGTGAGGGACGCGTGTCAAGAGATCCCAAAGAGTGGGGTTCGAAGAATCGGGGTTCTCGATGACAGGGAATGCTTGCCTGTTGGATTCGTGATCCGCGATATCCCGACGGTGACATGGCAGTGTGGGACCATGGGAGCTAGCGGAGTACAAGTGGCATCGGAGATCGGGGATCAGAAAAAAGCAAGTCCTGAGTCCATCGACATCAGGACTCGCGATCCCGCGAGTTCCAAAATCCCGATAGAAGGATAGAAGGTGGGAGAGTCCAGACCACACGTGTATCAGGACATAGGCACATCGGGATTCAGAGATTGGAGTTTCAATTTGTTGACATCACGAGTAGTGATTTACCGATAGGGAGAACTCCGATAGAAAGGGGGAGAAAGTCAATGATTGACCCACATCTGGTTTCGAGAAATAGTGAGGCATAAGGTACTGCAACAAAGAATTCGTGAAGTCGTGAATTCCGATTTCTCGATCGTTAAGGGAGATCGTTAAGGAGTTGTTGTGGGTGAAGAATTCCCGACAGGAAATTAGAGGAACATTCAAGTTCTTCGGGCCGAAGATAAAGAAGGTCCTGAGGAAGGCGGTCAAGCTCCGAGGAGTGCGGTTGGCGTCAGTGTGGTATCAAAGCGGGAATATCTTTGCTTTTTGTAGCAAAGAAGGAGAAGGAGTAAATACACCATGCCACCCAGGAGAGAAAGGCAGTCACCTGATCCAGAGGATAGGGAGGTGCGAAGAAGAGGCAGGCCAGCAGGAAATCCAGAAATGGAAAGACAGATGAGAGATCTCCGAGCAAGGCTCGAGGAGATGGAGACAGCTCAGAGATGCGGAGTTGGTGCAGGGGATCTTAGTGATTCTGAAGTTGAAGAGGAATCTGGACATGAAGAAGAGGTCACAGTAGAGGATGCATCAACCGAGTGGTTGATAAAATCCATTTCCAGAATGGGTGCGAAGGCGAAAATGGACATTCCAGTCTATGAAGGAAATCTGGATGCAGAAGAGCTACCAGACTGGATAAGAGCTCTTGACACTTACTTCGATTATGAGGATATCGAAGAGGATAAGAAATTCAAGCATGTTGTTACGCGCTTGAAGGGACATGCAACATTATGGTGGGACGAGCTTCAAGAAGACAGACGCTGCAAAGGAAAATAGAAGATAAAGAGTTGGGATCGGATGATCGTGAAGATGAAGGCGAAATTCATCCCAAGGGATTACCAAATCACTCTATTCAGGAGAATGCAGAACCTGAGATAGAAAATGATGACGGTGAAAGAGTATACCGAGGAATTCTATCGACTGAACATCAGAGCAGGTCATCGGGAAAGCGATGATGAGAAGGTTGCCAGATATCTGAATGGTCTGAGATACAACATTCAGGATGAATTGAGCATGGTAATCGTCCGAATAATTGAGGATGCTTATCAGATGGCTTTGAAAGCCGAAGAAAATCTGAGACGTAAGCAAGATCAGTGGGGGCGAGGCAGTTGCCCAGGAGAAATATCAGAAACCCAAGGAGGAATGGAAGAAACCTCAGGGTAAAGTTGAGAGAGGTGGTACCTCACAGAAAGGACCATATATTGAACAAAGAGGGCAGTATAATGAGCAAAAGGGAGATTATGCTGACGCAAATGATTTTCCTCGTACCAGAGGTAGAGGAAGAGGCCGAGGAGGAGTAATCACATGTTTCACATGTGGGAAGAATGGGCACAGGTCATTTGAGTGTCCAGAGAAAAAGAAGGACACCGGAGAAGCTCACATCACTGAAGCGCAGAAGCGGGATGCTGAGAATGAAGATGCAGAAGGCGGAAGATCGCTTGGGATGCATAAATTCCTTTTGACACCTGAGAAGGAGGTGGAAGACTCAGTTCAAAGGACCAGACTATTCAGAACGACTTGTAAAACCAGGGATAAGGTATGCAAGGTTATCATAGACAATGGTAGCACGGATAATCTTGTTTCAACCGAGATGGTAGAGAAGTTGGACCTGGAGATGACTGATCACCCGAGTCCATACAAAGTCTCATGGCTACAGAAGGGACATCAGGTGAGTGTTACTAAACAATGCTTGGTTGAATTTAAAATAGGAGGATACAATGATAAAATTCTGTGTGATGTTATTCCCATGGATGTATGTCATTTATTGCTGGGTAGACCATGGAAATTTGACAGAAATGTGGTTCATGACGGGAGGATGAACACATATACTTTAGAGAAGAATGGGAGGACACATAGGTTGCTTCCGATAAAGGATAAATAGGTGAAGCCGGAAGTAAGCAACATAATACTTCTCATGAGTGGGAAGGAACTTCTCACAGAGGTTGAGAGGAATGAAGATCCACAATTCTTTGTTGTCAGAAAGTCGAGGATTGTTCTAACTAGCATAAGAGTAGATGATTTACTAAATGAGATTCAGGAACTGTTGGAAGAGTTCGCTGATATCATAGTGGACGAATTACCTCATTCATTTCCACTGATGAGAAGTGTGAGTCATCACATCGATCTCATACCAGGAGCTAGTTTGCCAAACGAAGCTGCGCGCAGATTGACGCCGCAGGAAAATGAAGAGGTAAAGAAGCAGGTCTAGGATTTGTTGGACAAAAAATTAGTTAGAGAAATCTTGAGTCCATGTGTTGTTCCAAATGTTCTCAGTCCAAAGAAGGATGGAGGCTGGAGGATGTGTACCGATTCAAGAGAGATCAACAAAATTACCATCAGGTACAGGTTTCCACTGCCGAGAATGGATGATCTGATGGATTTCCTGAGTGGGGCAAATTATTTTTCAAAAATAGATTTGAAAAGCGGATATCATCAGATTCACATGAGGGAAGGAAATGAGTGGAAGACAGTCTTCAAAACCAACGAAGGGCTGTAAGAATGGCTAGTCATGCCATTTGGCTTGACGAATGCATCGAGTACATTCATGAGGCTGATGAATGAAGTACTGAGGGAATTCATCGGGAAATTTGTTGTCGTATATCTGGATGATATACTGATTTTCAATAAGACAAAGGCTGAACATTTGAAACATTTGGCCATTTTGATGAGAAAACTACAGGAGGAGAAGTTGTTGATAAATGTGAAGAAGTCCTCATTCATGAAGACAAAACTCATCTATTTGGGGTTTTTCATATTGGCAAATGAACTGAAGATGGATCCAGGTAAGGTGGACGTAATTAAGAATTGGCAATCATGGAGGAATGTTTTTGAGGTGAGAAGCTTTCATGGTTTAGCTAGTTTCTACCGAAAGTTCATCAGGAACTTCAGTGGAATTAGTGCAGCGATGATGGACACAGTGAAGAAGCGGCATAAATATTTTCACTGGAAAGCTGAGGCTGAGAAGAGCTTCAATCTGTTGAAGCAGAAGATTACGGAACAACCGGTGTTAGTGTTATTGGATTTCCAGAAGACATTTAAGGTGAAATGTGATGAAAGCGGGTATGCCATAGGAGCGGTCTTAAGTCAGGAAGACAAGCCGATCGCATATTACAATGAGAAGCTGGATGAGGCGAAACTGAAATACTCCACGTATGATAAAGAATTTTATGCTATCATACAGGCGCTGAAGAAGTGGAGGCATTACTTGATAGCAAAAGAATTTGTATTGTATAGTGATAATCATGCATTGCAGTTTGTGAGTCAACAAGCGAAGTTGAATCAGAAACATGCTAAATGGGTAGAGTATATGCAGAATTTTACATTTGTAATTAAACACATTTCAGGTACTGCTAACAAAGTGGCTGATGCTTTGAGCAGGAAATGTTTGTTGCTGCAGGACTTCCGAGTCAAAACATTGGGTTTTGAAAATCTTAAGAACATGTATGCAGGAGATGAAGATTTTGGAGACGCTTACGAAGCAACTGAGAATCTAGTTCTCAGAGACAGAAGCCCGTGGATAGACTACATGATGCAGGAGGAGTTGTTGTTTAGAGGCAATCAACTGTGTATTCCAAATTTCTCCATGAGGGAGAACCTGTTGAAATAAAAGCACAGTGGAGGCTTGGCAGGTCATTTTGGCCAAGACAAAACATTTTCGAAGCTGAGCGAATCATATTTTTGGCCAGGGATGCGCTCAGAGGTCAAGCGGTTTGTTGACAGATGTTGGATTTGTCAGCATTCAAAGGGAAGAAAGCAGAATGCAGGTTTTTATTAGCCATTTCCCATACCAGAGAGACCATGGGAGGCGATAAGAATGGATTTTGTATTGGGTTTTCCAAGGACACAAAGAGGTGTAGATTCCATCTTTGTGGTGGTGGACAGGTTTTCGAAAATGGAACATTTTATTCCATGCCAGAAGACCAGCGATGCGACGCACATCGCAAATTTTTTTTCAAAGAGGTCATTCGACTTCATGGATTTCCGAGAAGCATTGTATCGGACAGGGATACCAAATTCATTGGACATTTCTGGAGGACACTCTGGAAGAAGTTGGGAAATAACTTGATGTTTAGTTCTATTTATCATCCGCAGACGGATGGACAAACGAAAGTAGTCAACAGGAGTCTGGGAGATTTGCTGAGAAGCTTGGTGACAGAAAACCACAGGAGTTGGGACAATGTGTTTCCATAGGCAGAGTTTGCATACAACGATTCAGTGAACATAAGCACAGGAAAAAGTCCATTTGAGATTGTATATGGCAGGCAGCCAAGAGGAGTATCTGAGCTGAGGGATTCATAGAAGATAATGAAAAAGAGTGCAAACACTGAAAAATTTGCTGAGAGAATTAAGGAACTTCACAACAGAGTGAAGCAGCGACTGCAAGATTCAAATCGGGAATACAAGCGCAGAGCAGATCAACATCGGAGACAACTTCAGTTCGAAGTTGGCGATCTAGTTCTAGCACACTTGAGGAAGGAAAGGTTCCCAAGGGGAACATACAACAAGCTGAAGATGAAGAAAATTGGGCCATGCAGAGTCTTGAATAAATTCATGGAAAATGCTTATGAGATTGAGTTGTCGGATGGCATTGGGATATCTCCGACATTCAATGTCTCAGACTTATATCCATATAAGGCTGAGGAAGTAGGAGATGGAAGTGATGAACAACCAGAAGTCCAGTGGCAGAATCAAATGTCGATTGCATAGAAGTTGCAGATGGAGTACATAATAGATAAGCGAGTAGGTAAAAAGACCAGGAGGAGAGAATACTTTGAGTACATGGTCAAATGGAAGAACCATCCAATGGAAGATGTCAGCTGGGAAAGCAAAGCAGTGATACAGAAGCATGGACATACTGTGCAAGATCTCATGGATAGGAGCCCATGAAATTTTTTGAGCCGAGGAGTATGATGCAGGAGCATCGCCAACTCATCAAGCGAGCCAGTGCGGAAGCGAAGGACAGCTGGACAACACCAGAACAAATTTTGAAAACACCTTGATATGTTTGTGCTAGACATTAATGTGTTGATTTAATGAAGCACACTTGTATATTGTAATGGACCTTGAGCCTTTAATCTCTCGCCCTTAGGTAGATAGACAACATTTATTTTAGTTAATGCTGGTAGGTAGATTTTAATTATAGATTTGATAGTTTAGAGTCCAAGAGGGAAAATGGATATAGACACCCTCCTTTGTACATTGTAACATTATCATTGAGAGCATTCAGGAGAGGAAGAGCAAGAAGAGAATTGTATGAAGAACACCCATGTACAGACATTGAATTAATAGAAAAGCTTTGATTCAATTTCATGGTTTGTGTTATTCTCTGTGTATTTATGATATTATGCTCATGAATGTTTGCTTTCTGTTATACACTTAATTTTATGTGCTGTGTATGTGATTTCATGGCTGAATAGGATTCTGAGAAGGAATGTGAATGAGTTTCAATTGTTTCTCTAGTTGAGCCAAGATATTCCTGCAAGGAATGCAGTCGAATGTGTCTGCAAGGAGTGCGTTGACAGAAGGCTCAATAGCTTAACTTTTGTTCTCATTCACCCAGGGTGAAGGTGGATTATAGGGGCCATGCAAGGAGTGCGCAGGCTAAGATCAGTCTCAGAGTTGCGATTCTGAGCAAGGATATTGAAGGCTACTGCTGCATGAGTGCGCAGAGTCGAACCACTTCAACCCTTCGAAGTTGTTGAAGAATTTCCATAAGGAAAGCGAGCAAGGGAGTTCTTGCCAAGGACTTAAGGTTGAAGCAAAGCTCAGGAGGGATAGGTCTTCAAAGTTTTTGAATAATAGTGGAGCTAAGTCACGCAGGAAGACCAAAGGGAAGCATCGCAGGTTAACAAGAGAGCGGGTGAACAAGTCTCAATAGGGAGGCACTACGTCAATTTCGTGGATTCACTGAAGAAAGAACGGGAAGAAGAAATCCTTGTGGAGGTTTCACGAAGTTCCGTGGGCCGTTGGACCCTACAGAGGCACAAGAAGGTTATCGACGCAAGCGTGAGAAGGTTCGAAGCTCAGGAGGGACAGAGCCATCGATCCCGAGTCACAGGGACCGTCAGATTACACGTGACATCACATATCGGCATATTGCGAGTTGAAGCACCAAGTTGGTGGAACGGAAGTGGCGATATCGCAATCCACGATATCTCGATAGGATCAGAATCGTTTATCATGGGGGATGCGTGTTAAGAGATCCCAAAGAGCGGGGTTTGGAGAATCGCGGTTCTCGACGACAGGGAATGCTTGCCTGTTGGATTCGCGATCCGCGATATCCCGACAGTGACGTGGCAGTGTGGGACCACAGGAGCTAGCAGAGTACAAGTGGCATCGAAGATCGGGGATCGGGAAAAAGCAAGTCCTGAGTCCATCGACATCAGGACTCGTGATCCCGCGAGTTCCGAAATCCCAATAGAAGGATAGAAGGTGGGAGAGTCCAAACCACACGTGTATTGGGACATCGACACATTAGGATTCAGAGATTGGAGTTTCAATTTGTTGACATCGCGAGTAGCGATTTTCCGATAGGGAGAACTCCGATAGAAAGGGGGAGAAAGTCAATGATTGACCCACATCGGGTTTCGGGAAATAGTGAGGCATAAGGTACCCCAACAAAGAATTCGCGAAGTCGCGAATTCCGATTTCCCGATCGTTAAGGGAGATCATTAAGGAGTTGTTGTGGGTGAAGAATTCCCGACAGGGAATTAGAGGAACATTCAAGTTCTTCAGGCCGAAGAGAAAGAAGGTCCTGAGGAAGGCGGTCCTTCTCCGAGGAGTGCGGTTGGCATCAGTTCGTCTTCCATATTCATTTACTAGGGCTGAGTCCCTTTTTACAAGATGTCATCCATACACAAAAATGGAGACACAGAGTATGAGTAGAGACCGAAGCACAGAGGGTATGGACAGAGACCAAATCACACACAGGGTAGAGGATGTTTTTCTTGAAGGCAAAGGGAAACAATGAATGGAGTAACCTCAAATACATTGCAAATGAGGAGTAATGGGTGATGAGAATGCATAGTACAATTTCCATGTCAAGACTCAGATATGGAAAGCCTACATTGGGTGTAGCTTCCTAGACATCCAGTACGATACATACCTATCTTAAATGTAATAGCCAATAGTAAATGTATTGCAGACCGATATGACACCCCCCATTAAAATGGCCTCCAAACCTATTCAATGCTAGGATATCTCGTAAGTCGGGTAGGTTTAACATTGTTGGGTATAGGTTTAATCATGGCAGATTTGCAGAACCCCATTGCATTATGGGGTGTGATATGTCAATGTCTCCATTGTAATAACCACCCTATAACAGTCCTTCGTAATGATAACACATGTGCGCATAAAAACTATTTAATATGCGGGTATATGAATTACAATGTGGTGGAATTTCATGCTATAACAATACGATTTTAGGAATAGTGTTAATGTGTAATAGTTCATAAGACCTACTATATATGTGTAATAGTGTTAAGATTACACATAATGGTTACAAAATTGAATGTGCTAAGATTTATATATAGGTTGGGTCTTTTGGTAAACCACTTATATAGATATATAATGATTGGAATAGTATCCATGTTATGATATGCATACTATAGTCACTAAATGGATACCGTAAGAAATTCCAGGCATTATATTGGACAAAACAAACATTATTAACAAACTATAATCTAGTCTATTGACCATAGTTCTTACACACTGTAACCCTTTGATAGGATGACTTACTTAGAAAATATATGTATCTTGATCAAAGTCATATTAATTACAAAGAGGTACATGTTTAAATCCAATAGAGACAATAATAAATTTATGCTTGAACATGTGTTTAAGAGTCAATGAGTTTTTATGCACCTAACAATTTTTGTTTTTATTTTATTTCATAAATTTGGGGTACATTACAACGTTGATGTTTAAATTTCAACAAAAAGTTAAAAATTTTAAGGAGAAAGTCAAAATATGGAACAAAAATGTTTTTGGTAACATATTACATGAGAAAAAAATTATTGAGAAATAGATAGAAGACATCGAGAGCTAGCTAGTAATCCATGCCAGATAATAAATCCTTCAAGAGGAGGAACAAAATATAAAAATACAACTTGAATAAATATATGCATAGGAGGAAATCCTATGGCGTCAAAAATCAATAATTCAATGGTTAAAGGAGGGCGGGGGGATTCAATTTGTTTTCAAAAATCTATGACACAAAGGTTACATATAAACTGAATCACCAGGTTGGAAAATGATCAAGGGAACATCATAATGGATCATGCTGGAATGGAGTAGGATTTGGTTAATTACTTTAAATATATTCTCTCGGAACCATGATCAGACATCTCTACAACCGTCAACAAGATTATGCAATGCATTCCTTCCCTGGTTTCGACAAAAAAAAATCAAGTTTTTCTCTCACCAATTTCTATTGAGGAAGTGGAGCACGAAATGAGGGACATTCCATATGGAAAATCCCCACGGAGTTCTTCCATCATTGTTGGTGAATGATTCAAAGTGAAGTATGACAGTTGATTGAAGACTCATGGCTCTCTCGTGCCTTCCTTCCATCTCTCAATGCTACTTTCATCACTCTTATTCGAAGAAAGAGGATGCCACTCATTCCAAGAAGTTCAGGCCGATTGATTTATCCAATGCTATCTACAAGATTATAACTAAGGTAATGACCAACCTTCTTAAACCAATTCTTGATTTTATTATTTCTAAAGAGCAATTTGGTTATGTTGAAGGTCCTCAAATCTTGGAAAACATCAAACTATCAAATTAGGTCATTCATTCAGTTAAATTCTCCCATTCCACTAGAATTAAATTATAATTAAATTTGGTTTTAGCAACGATTCAATAGACTGGGTCCTCAACCTTACATCTGCTTCTTTTTTTTCCATCATAGTGAATGGTTCCCCTTCTCATAATTTTTCTTTGTCGAGTGACATCCGACAAGGAGATCCTCTCTCCTATTTCCATTTCATGATGGAAGAGGGACTAGGTCGCTATCTAAAAGACTTTATTTATGATGGATCTCTACATGGTTTTCCTTTGCATGGAATTCGTCCAAAGGCTTCCCAAATATAGGTTAAGGATGATACTATTTTAATGGGTACCCAACTCCTATAGAAGCCCAGAAAATAAGAAACATCCTAAGAGATTTCAGTGAAGCCTCTCGAACCAAAATCAATACTAAGAAACTGCTGATCTTTTTCTTTAATACCCCCTTGGCCATCCAACTTCACATCACTCATCTCCTTAGTTTTACTAGGGGTTCCCTTCCATCCAAATACCTGGGTGTGCCTCTTATTGAAAAACATATTGACAATATCTCTTGGGAATCACTCATCTCATCCCTGAAAAAAAACTAAATCAACTCTTGGACCTCTCGAACCCTTAACCTAGTAGGGCATATGATGCTAATCAAATATATTCTCCAGGCCATTCCCATCTACATGTTCTAAGCTTTAGTAGCCCCCAAAGCAGTTCTCAAAATTATTCATAATATTCAAAGGAACTTCTTATGGCATGGGAGTGATGAAAATAAGAAATGGGCCCTTGTAGGATGGGATGAAATTGGCAAACCTAAGCTTGTTGGTGGCCTTGGCTTATGATATCATCTAAAATTCATTGAGATCAGNGGGGGGGGGGGTGGAAGTGGCTAAAACATCTATAGGATCTCTAGGCTAGGTTTTGGAATAAAAAATAAGCTCCCAACATGGGAAAGACAACCTGATAAGATGGAATGAAAAAATTAAAGGTTTCTTGATCTTGAATGAAATGTGGAAAAGAATGAAATTTGATCCAAGAGAATGCATTCTAGGAAATACACAGTGGAAAAAATGCTTTTTTTCAGTCTTATTCATGGAAGAAAATCCCCCCTCTTAAACAAAAATAAATTTAGTTTGCTAGTCTATGGAGAGAGTCAGAAGATTCTCAACTCTGGCAAGAATGGAAGAAAACTCATGAGGACCTTCACATTCCTATAGATCATGACTTAATACCATGACATGCCAAGATGGTGACAAGGAAAGTTTAGATTCTTTATGGACCTGATATTCTCAGATGGGGTCGATCCCTGAGAGGAGTGTTCTCAGTCAAAGAAGCATACACTCTAAAATAAAGTTTTCATATTTTACCGAGAGACAAGATATGGTGCATCATATGGAATACTAACATGTGGAAAAAAGTAAACATATTCCTTTGGTTGTTAACTTAGAACCATACTCTCACATGGGAAAACCTAGAAAAAGAGGGGCTATAGTCCCTTTGATTTGTTCACTTTTCTCCCAAGAAGAAGAACTTCTAATAATTTGTTAAACCATTTTTGCTACAACTCTAAGACATGGGATCAAGTGGCTCAAGACATGATAAAATCCGAGAGAAGTCAGGATATTTTCCTAGCCACCATTGAACATTGGAGGCCCATTTCCTTCAAAAAATCTATTCTGGATAAGATTTGGAAACGACTTCGAAGTTTTTTGGTGTGGAAAATATAGAAAGAGAGTAACAAAAGGATTTTCCTCTCTCATCAATCAAGTGAGGAGATCACTTGGTCTAAGATCACAACTAATATTCAATAGACTATTAGATCTCATCAATGGTCCCACAAAGAGCTGGAGTGTGATCCTCAAGAGCAACAAATTGTCTCAAAATGGTTCATTAATATTAATAGGGTCACTGTCTCAAGCCCTGCACACCCCACCCCCGAACCCTTTCCTCTCATAACCCATTGTCATGGCTCACACTACCCTTAGCTTATCTCAAAATGAATTTTGATGAGGCTTCCAACATAAGCCTAGGGCCTACAGGTTATGGAGTCATTTTCCAAGTTAAAGGATTGAACATCCAAAGCAACTTTGCTAGAAGTTTAGGGATGCATACCAAAAACGTTTATGAGCTTTTGGGTCTCCTAAAAGGACTTCAAGAAGCCTACAATCAAGGTTACTACAATATCATAGTTGAAGCGTACTCGTAAATCATCATCAATATGTTCTCCAAACTTTTGAATGTCTCCACTCTGACGAAGATTTCTCCAAGATGGTGGTTATTAAGCCAATTAGATCTCCTCATGTCCCTATTATTGCCTCACTAGGTTCACATCCCTTCTCATGTTTATTGAGAGGTGGGGGTGCTTTTTCGAGAGGGGAACATCCTTATTATCAATGATGATAAAAAATCTTCTCCCTTGCTTCAAGAATGTATCCATATTGCACTTAAGGAAGAATTTCCCCCAGATGGGGTGTCAATCTCCAAAATATAAAAAGACACTAACAACCACATCATGGTTCTAGTTGGTACTTCACGTACCTCCTAATTGTTGGAATATATAATTCCTACGTATCTAATATACTTGCTAATGTATTGAGCGGTAGAGTTAATCTCTACGTGCGTTGTGTGATCCTATTATTAAGAGGTTGTTAGAGAGTTGGATTTGTGAGATCCTTGTTTGGTGTGTGGTTGAGATATTCTCTCAACCTCTCCAGTTATCTTTAGAATAAGTTAGATCTAATAATAACCTGTACACTCTATATAATAGAGTCCATTGTATTGATATTGGTAAGTAATAGAATATTTGTGTATATCACTCTACTCTCCCATTTTAGCATGGTATCAGAGCATCAAGGCTGAGCATGAATCCCTTACGGGAGTGACCAAAAATATGTGGAGAGTAGAGTAGATAATTTGTGAGTGCTAATTATATGCACTCATACGATGTACGAACTGTTGCAGATTAGGGCCGTATGTCTGCAGAGTTGACTGTGGATTGGGCTGTGTGAAACAGAAAGTCGTGGAAAGGGCGGACGAGTGGTGAAGGGGCTGAGTTGAAGAACGACACAATCAATCTGTGGCAGAGGAAGCAGCCACAGTCCGTCGCATAGACGCAGAAGGGTCGAGCAACGTTGAAGGTGGATTGGGTGGTTGAGCTAGGTAGAGGCCGCGTACATTTTTGGTCAACATAATTTTAGGCTGAAGATCAGGAAATCTTTAAGCGAGTGCCATTTTCGAGAATATCGGCCATCACAAGAGTTTGGCCACAGTAAACTGAAGGCAGAAGATCTCTGTGGATTCGTTGAATCCGGTGAAACTATCAACGTATCTCTTTTGGGCCACTTGAAGCTGCGAGACGCTCAGTCTCTGTAACATTATGTCAATTGAGTGCATCAGAGAGGTTTATTAGTCGAAATGGGGAAGCATAAATTCCTGTTTGATGTGGAGATCTGCTTTCCATTGTGAGAGGTTTGATTGAGACGTTGTTGTAGAGTTGTTGGTAGATTGACCTGCAACCGCCATTTTTGCGTTGTTTAATGGCTTCCATAGTTGCAAGCCATTGTTGCATTAATTTACGTAGTGGAAAGGACAAAGGCATCATTGCTTGGAGGTGTTTAACATTCAAATCATTGATTTCCTTCTGATAATGCAGTGCAGTGGTTTGATCGATGAGTGCGTAATGGAAGCAAGCATGATCTGTCTACCCGTGAGCTCGAGACAGAGATATAGCTTCCAGTTAGAAGTAAGAGACAAGTCACGAAGGAAGAGGAAGCCCGAGGAGAGGGCGAGGTTGAAGGGCGTGTGACAAATCCTTGTCCATGACATTGCAAAGGACTCATTTCTGTTATTGATTTTAATCAAATCTCCTCCTCCATAAAATGGGAAACTCGCAGTAAGAGTCACTGGATAAAGATTGAATCTCTCTACTACTGGTAAATCGCTAGAGGATATTGCTTGTTGGAGTTTGTTATTGTTCGTGCCATTACATGGAGGTGTTATAGAAAAATGAAGTGAGGTGTACGTGGTTATTTTTTCAGACTCACACATCCTCCAAATTAAGTCACAAAAGTGAGAAAGTGAGATTGAGTTGTGCTTATATTTTTTGGTTTGAAGGTGTGCATAGTTATGTTATTTGTGAGACATGTAATTGAAAGAAAGACAAGGATATTTTGATGTAGTGGTCCTAGAAAATTCTATGTAACTGAGTCATTGTATACCCCCTAATGTGAAAAGTTCGTGGTAATATAGAAACCACTAC
Source organism: Picea engelmannii (assembly GCA_009831015.1). Classification (NCBI taxonomy): domain Eukaryota; kingdom Viridiplantae; phylum Streptophyta; class Pinopsida; order Pinales; family Pinaceae; genus Picea; species Picea engelmannii. The sequence goes on from ML776611.1 coordinate 2,504,138, forward strand.
GTAAAGCATGGTTACAATTAATCTGAGAAAACATGATGCATGGTTGAGGGTAATCCAAGAAAACCTGGAGCATGGTTACAGGTAATTTGAGAAATCCTGGTGCATGGTTGAGGGTAATCTGAGAAAACCCAGAGCATGGTTATGGGTAAGACGGAATAAAACCTAGGTTGATGATGTGCTGAAGGGGGAGCTATGAGGAAGAATGGTTGAATGAACCATGTAGCTGAAAAGGATTCCTATAGAACTGGCGGTTACAACGGCTAATGACCCGTGTATTCCGATAGATGGATTTCTCTTTATATGGACGTCAATAATCAGATGCAGGTATAAGGGGAAGCACAAGAAGATATGACCACTTAGATATTTAGATAAATAGTCATTAAGGGAGAGTGTTGGAATATATAATTCCTACTTATCTAATATACTTTCTAATGTACTGAGAGGTAGAGTTAATCTCTACGTGAGTTGTGTGATCCTATTATTAAGAGGTTGTTAGAGAGTTGGATTTGTGAGATTATTGTTTGGTGTGTGGTTCAGATATTCTCTCAACCTCTCTAGTTATCTTTAGAATAAGTTAGATCTGATAACAACCTGTACAATCTAAATAATAGAGTCCATTGTATTGATATTGGTAAGTAATAGAATATTTGTTTATATCACTCTACTCTCCCATTTTAACACAAATATCAGTGGCACTCATGGTGAATATTACCTAATATGCTCATTGAATGAGCTCCTTAAACTTGGAAGGTATGATGAAGGTTCAATTCACCGCTTGTGGACAAGTCTATTCATACAACGATATTTTTGTAGTAATGAAGGTGTTTAATGTCACTACAAAGGGAAGCCGAGGATTTACAAAGGTGCGATAATGGCCTTCTCATGCATTTCAATGTTACTCATTGAGTTGTGGACTCTATTTTTAATCATTCCCTTGCTCCGACCCTGTTACAACTCTCATTGTTTGTTCCTTCCTCCTATGGGTTCAATTGCAGTATACCCAATGTCGTTTGAGCAAGGTAGTATCTACAGTCATGGTGTTTCTAGTAGGAAGCACCCTCTGTCTGTTTCTCCAAGAAACTCAATTTCATAGAACCCCTCCACAGACTCACAACAAGAAAGATGATTTCCCTCTAGGATTTCGCGGGAAGAAGAATGATTGGGCATCACCTTAATTGAAGAAGAAATCCCTAAGAGAAGAGAGGAACCCCCTACGAGAATTCTGGTTGAGAAGATAATCAATAGCGACTCCATCATGGATAATAGTGGAAATGACATATAGGCCAGTGCTTCACAACTCAACGAGCAACCTCTAGTGCTCTTGACAGATGAAAAACTTCAACTCTTCTTTAATCTTCATGGAGACTCTATTGAGATCTGCTTCTGACAGGAGCAGATGCTTGCAAAGATGGATGACCAATAAAATAAACATTTATAAATAAAATAAATCAAGTCTTCTTTAACATAAAATCCTTATAAACTCAGAATATGAACAACTATTATTATAGTGAATTTTGTTTAAAAATAAAATAAATCAAATCTACATTAACATAAAATTCTTATAAACTCATAATATAAACATATATTATAGTAAATGTTTTAAATTTTAAATATATATTTATAAAAGAAATATAACAAAACCTTCTTCTATTATATTACTTAAAAAAAAATCAACATTTTTAAAATAAATACTAATTATATATAATATATAATTTCAATGTAAATACTAATTATATATAATATATATAAGATCGAAAATAGTTTGAAGAAAAAAAATAATTTTTACAAAATTAATCATTAAAGATTAATTTACAAAATATAATATTTTTTATAATTTTTTAATTTTTTTAAATAAAAAAATATTTTATTTCTTGATAGAAAAAATTGTTTAAAAAAATTAATCAATTATAAATTGATTTTATTTCATTTAATAAATAAATCTTATAGGAAAATACAAAATATAGTATATAGTATGTATAATAATCAACACGAATGATATATCTTATAATGGTTATCATTATTATTTTTTAAAATATTTTGGGTTTTTTTTCTCAAAATATATATTACCAATAAAGAAAATTTCAATTTCAAACTATAGTATTTCAATGTTCACTTTTAAGTATAATATTTTTGTATGAATTATATATATATATATATATATATATATATATATATATATATATATATATATATATAGTATACTCAAGGTAGGCAATACATATAAAGTAATAACAACACTTTTATTTCCAATTAGTTTATATATAGATGATGGTGGTGGTGGTTAACATCTACTAAAACCAAATTTTCTATTTAAAAAATGAAAATAAAGAATCTATTATTATTAAACATTTTTTTCTACCGTGAACAAAGAGGGATTAAGTCCCTCCAAATAAAAACATTTTTACATTAAAAAAAACTTATGGAAAGTTTTATAGGGATTTGATCACTTTAAATGTATAACAGATCCAAATTAAAATGAATCATAATAATGTATAATTATAAATGAAACTCATTAACCATGACAATATCTTTAATATTTTAAAATTTTCTTTAGTAAAAAAATAACTTTATTGTATTGACTTGTATTTTTCGTATTTTCTATATTTAATATGAAAACTATTAAAAGATATAAAATGTTTTAAAAATTGAAACTAAAAAAATTATAATTATTTAAACAATATATTATATATATATATTTATATTAAGGATAAAATTAAATTCTATTCAAAATTGTTGATAATTGTTGATATGTGATTTTTTTTCAATACATAATGTTTTTTCAATTCTAGCTAACTCAAGTGTTTGCTAGGCCTTTTTTTCAATTCTAGCAAACTCAAGTGTTTGCTAGACCCTTAATGTATGTTTAATCAGTTGGTGTGGCTAAAACGAAGTACTATATCATCACTTCTATAATATATATATAATAAAGAAAAAATTGATTTGTCTTTCTTCTTAATCTTAATTTAAAATAAAACTATATCAATAATAAAACTTTTCACTTATAATAATTACTTGTATTCATTTAAATGGTCTAAAAGTTAAAAAATTTACTATTCATTTAAATTCAAAAATATTTACAAGTGAAGTCCTCGTAATTTTTTATTCTAGTAAATCTTTAGTTAGTGGTATTGACCCAATCGAACCGATTGTCGCCACTTTCTTATAAATGGAATTATTCTCTCACGATTGCAACTCTCAGCCAGCGATCCTCGAAGCGTGAGTGATTTGGGCCGACCTTGATGGAGTTGATTTTCCTTAATCCCATACAATTTAAACGGAAAAAAAGTCTAACAAACTTTACCTTCGAGGACACGACAGATTGCTGGAAATGCCCTTCCAAAACTGTATGAATTTTGTTGTAATTCTCGAGAGATATTAATAGTTAATGCTTTGTCTAAACATTTGGAAATGCCCCTCCAAAACTGTATGAATTTTGTTGTAATTCTCGAGAGATATGAATATTTAAGTCTTTGTCTATATTAATAGTTAAGGCTTTGTCTAAACTTTTGTATGATAGACGATTGTATTTTTTGAATTTTTTTTTTTTATTGAAATCAAGTTAAAAAAATTAGAATTACTATTTATTCTTTGTTATTTAAATTGTAATTTTTATTATATAAATGAATTTAGTATTTTAAAATTCTTAAAGTACTTGAATTATATAGATTTGATCATTTAAAATTGAAGTACTAAAAATAAAATATTTAAACTATAAAAATAGTTATTTTTAATTTTAAGTGGTTGAAACTATGTAAAATTTGGATTGGAAAATTTTAAGAGATAAATCCATTATTTAGCTCTATATGTGCCTTGCAAAGGGCCAATGTGGCACTATACTTCTTTGTTGGTTTAAGATGATGATTTGTTTTTTTAAGGTGCCATCTCCAAATTTCCGGCATGAATAGCTGGTTAATTATTGGATTTTAAAGTTTTCCATATTTTCAAAATCAAACCCATGGCAATGACATGAGCATGCATTGTGATTCAGAGCTATATTTCATGTTTGGTTTCCGTGAGACAATTGAGTCAAGAGCTACTATTCCCCACCACTGTTGGGGAAAGATGTGCAATATACAGCCTACTGCAGAACATTGAATAATATTGTAGTAAGTAATTGAATATATCTCAGCTTATATACTGAAATCCAACCAAACCCGTGAGAAAATTGAGTCAAAAGACCTACAGTTTTGCCACCACTGTTGGGGAACGATGAGCAATATACAGCCTACTGCATTGAATAATATTGTAATAAGTGGTCGAATATATCTCAGGTTATATACAAAAGTGATCCAACCAAGCGGTATTCAATGCTGTCCATCAAGCTATGTATGGCTGGTAGCTACCAAACGGGTAGAAAAACAAATGGACGGAATGCATTCTTTCTTTATTGTATAGACCTAATATCACCCCTTTTACATCTAGAGCTCTCATATTTCTGAGAAGTTTGATATTAAAAAGTCAAATGGTTTTTTTTTACTATGATATTGACAATTTAAAGATTTTATTGAAAAGCATGATCCATCTTAAAATCCAATGAACCCATTCATATTTATATTCATATTCATGCTTGGTTAACACCCTAGTCTTAAAAAAAATACTATTTAAAAAATGATGATAAATTCAAGGTGAGCAACATCCACCCTGCTATGCTGAGGGTGGGGATACATCCTCATATTTAAATTGTTCCATGATACATACGCACCGTCACCCTCACATAGCAATTAATATTACGTACCAAGATGCTTAATGTTTACCATGAGTTCAAGATGTGCCCATCAGATTGACCATCATTTCTTCTAGCTTTTTCAGTGACCATCATTTTCTCTGGATTTTTCAGCAATTAAGAAGCAGGGCAGAAGTATTTTTTCAATGTCCGTCGACATCATATTGTAAAAATAACTTTCACTCAGCCATCATTATTATCACCGACATGTTTGTTACAACGGACTTTTGTAAAGTTCTGGTGCACCCGTCTGTCAGTCTGAGAAGTGACATTTTTGTAACAATAGGGCTTTACAAAGTTTGAGTCCATTCGTCGGTCAGTCTGAGATATTCTTAGTTATAGGTCGAGATTAATGGCATCTCCTATTCTCCACTGCTAACAAAAATCCTTTGTTTTTTTCCAACCCATCAATTTAATCATTTACGTCAAACAAAATGATCAAATACCAACCACGTCTTTCAATACAATGTTACGAATCCCTTTTACGTAAATCCGCTATGAATTGGCGGGGATCGGAATAAAATTATCCTTATCAAGAGATGATAATTAAATTTTACGCAGTAAACATTGGAGTGATAGGTCTTATCTCCGAAAATTGAAAATGTAGGGTTTTGGAAAAACTTCTATATAGTAAATATATTTGAAAGATTTACATATTCATTAGTAATGTATTCATATTACTTTTAAGCAACAAGTTAATGATCTATAGTATATCATCTTTTTTTGTTTATTGAATACTGTATTATTCATCATTCAAGGGAAAGGATCAAGAGAAAGGATCGATATTAATCATTAACTTAATACATCACTTGCCTATTACAATACACATTTCCTTTCTTTTCATCTAGAGACAAAATCAGATGCCGTGTCAAAGCTTCATCCCATCCTTGTGACTACCCTATAGGAGCTTCAGGGAATACCAAAGTTTTACCACCTTTGCCGCCCCATACAATATCAAAGCATCACATTTTACGTTGGCTTGAAAATAAATATAGTTTTTTTTTCATAATATTACTACATGATTGTTAAAGTTGGTTTAAGTTTTTATCTAAATAATTGCAGAATGCTGTGTCTTTGAAGATAATAAAAGAAATTTTACTCAAGTCTATGTTAACTTACCAAGTTACCTTTGTCTTTGAAGTTTCCCATTCTCTGAGAAGGTGTGCGAGTGCTCTGATTTATATGTTTTTTTAGTTAGATTAGTTAAAAAATATGTGAAAAACATATTAAAAAAATTAAATAACAACTTTATAAATTTTGAAATAAAATTAATTGAAAAGAGAAATTGATATGAATTCTATTGAAATTTATCCAAAGAAATTATATTGAAAGTTAAATATAATGGTGTTTGGTTGAAAAAATATCAAAATATTTGACTAGTTTTGAACCTTTCTAAGTTAAATAAAATTACATTAAACTTGTTAATGATTTTTTATAATTAAATGATTTTTTTTACCAATAAATTTTTGAAGTTTTAAATTTTAAAATTTGCATTTTGTGATTTGAAAGTATATGAGGGTGAGGGTGGCGGTGAGGGAATATGGGGTGCGAGAAATATGAGAAAAAATGTATTATACATTTTCTTGAGAGAAAATGTATTATGAGGGTGGGGAAAATATTAGAAAAAATGTAGGTGGGGGAAATATGAAGGTGGGGCTAGGGGAAATATCAGGGACAATATATTATATATTTTCTCTAATATTTCCCCCACCCTCACCCTCATATAAGATAATACATTTTCTCTAATATTTCTCCCACCCCCACTAAACAATATATTATACATTTTTTCTAATATTTCTCCAAATTCCACCTTTATAATACATTTTCTCTAATATTTCCCCACCTCCACCCTCATTTGAAAATGTTATTTTTAATCAAAACCAATAAAATAATTTTCTCAAAACTTTAAATTCAATTTTGTTTTTTTTTCCCAAAAATGATCTCATATTTTAATGGTAAGCCTTTTCTATACATAAATTTAAGTCCTTTACTTGGCCAATAAAACATTTGTGAATAAAACATCTGACTAATGTTTTGGCCTAAAATACAATGAACAAGTCACATACGTGTGAATCTCTTGGTGAAATGTATAACTCATGTTCATGTATTCATCTCTAAATGAATTCACTTTAAGCATGGAAAAATGAATAAAGCCAAATGAATTTGGTAAGAGGATAAAAAGGGGTTCATATTTTGTTCTTTTAACTTTTTATTTGTAAAAAGGAGAAGTGGCCACATGATGTAGATGTTGTGAGAATATTTATAAAAAATTGAACACGAATTTTTTAGCATTTGATATTAATTAGAATAAAGGAATATAAATATTTATTTCTTTTAAATAGTAAGAAGGAAAATTAAACTAGTTACTTAATGAAAATAAAAATAATTATAGATTTTATATTTTTCCTTTTTTTTTCTTCATTCCACCTAAAAACTTGTGTTCTCATAATTCAAAATTTGAATCCATTTAACTAATAGACTCTAGATAATGTTTATCTCAACACAAATCTAACTTAATTCATTCAAGATTTATTGTTAACTAGTTGTCAAATGTATTATCAATATATTAAAAAGATGAAAAATGAAAAAAAAATATTAGCATATATGGGAGTTGTTGGAATAAGCACTTAATACCATTTTAATCACAATATGTATTCTCTAACTTTATCAACATTATTCAATCATTTATGAGTTATGCATTCAATACATTAATGCATCATAAATATTACCATCCATCAATGCATAATAAAAAATTATAGACACATACACAAATACACATTACACCAATATTTATGTGGAAACCCAATGGAGGAGAAAAACACAGAATGTTTTTGTGATATATCAAAGAATTACATTCAAGGAAGCACCAACTTCCAATTCTCCAGCTCCATCTAGAAGGAGGCTCTAATGGTCCAGATTATTTCTGGCATGAAATGAGAGTGGAGATATAATAAACATAGAGATACAGTAATTCATAATCTCTATTAGTGAGCGAAATCTACAAGACTATAAAAATAGAGAGTGAAAGACTTGATAGAATGGAGACAACTTATCTCTGAGAAGAAATGTGACAGATACTCACATTCACAAAAAGATGATTGTTACAATGAGGCTCCAAAGGCCTTTTTATCATAAATAAAATACAAAACCCTAACCCTGAAAGATGAAAAGCCAACAATTTTGGGGACCGCGTTTTGGGTGGTTTGGTGTATCAACTTCATGTGGGTGTAATTTTGGAATACAATCTTCATTTTGCACGCACGATAGCTCCTTCGAATAGTATCATCAATAAGATTCATTTTGGGGGCTCAGTGAGAGTCTTTGACTATCATTGAGGTGATCGATCCTAAAAAATATTCATTTAGGCCCTCTAAATGGCCCAAAAAGTTTAGGAACCAAAACTTTGCTAAAAATAGTAAGTTCCTAGATGACTGTTTTAACCATTTGGAATAGGTGGATGGCCACCCATATCTTCTTGGATCATCCAAACCCCTAGCTTCTTAGGCTCCAACCTGAAGGAAGATCCAACTCCCTAATTCTTTGTCTCCAATTAGAAGGAGGCTACAACCCATTGCAATCTATTGCTCCAGCTAGAAGGTGGTTACAACCACCTAGTTCAGAGGATCTAATCTAAAGGAATGATCGAGAATTGGATCTCAGGACCAAAATCGGTCCAGGAAGGCCTAAACATCAAAGTGCTCAGAATGGATTAAAAAAGGACGTGTATGTAGGCCTCATAGATACGAACCCAACACAACTTGAACGGGCTCAAATTGACGTCGTATGCGAAAGATATCACAATCTGTTCGTTTTGTCAAACATGCGAAAAAAGATGTTGACTGTACAACACGTACAGTGATGACATGGCATCTCAGTGTAAAGGATGTACAACCATACAACTGATGTGGCAAGGTTCATTGGACTTGATGTGGACAGGTGCAGGCATGGATGAGTTATATCATGACACATGGAACCACTACAAGGGTGACTAGTGGCATGGGTTGACGTTGTAGGTACAATTGGCATGAGCTGACGTGGCAGTGAGTTGGCAGGTTGTTGACTGGGCATGATAGCTGACATGTGGAAAAATTGGTGTATGATACCTGGAATTGTAGTTGGTGAATGGTAATATGCCATGTGGCCTACTCATGGGCTACCACGTGGCACCCATTTATTGGTTCGTTGTATTGCAAAATTATATGGAGTTTGTGGGGGTTGAACCCATGGCCTCCATGGGCAGAAAATCCTTCACGTAGGCCAGGCTCTTAGACTACCTACATAGTGTTTCTTAACCTATGGTGGTGCCACATATATTTAAGATTTTAATGTAATCAAATTGGTGGAGAAAAGGGCTAGGGTCTAGCCCCATCTCCTGCCACAAATGCTACCACGCGACTACATTGATATAACCCTTACCTATACTGTTAGCGTGGATATATATATATATATACCATTCTGAATAGGATTTGGAAACGACTTCCAAGTTTTGTGGTGTGAAAAATCTAGACAGAGCATAACAAAAGCATTTTCCTCTCTCATCAATCAAGTGAGGAGATCACTTGGTCTAAGATCACAACTAATATTCAAGAGACTATTATATCTGAGCAATGGTCCAACAAAGAGATGGACTGTGATCCTCAAGAGCAGCAAATTCTCTCAAAATGGTTCATTAATATTAATAGGGTCACTGTCTCAAGCCCTGCATCCCCCACCCCCGAACCCTTTCTTCTCATAACCCATTGTCATGGCTTACACCGCCCTTAGGTTATCTCAAAATGAATTTTGATGAGGCTTCCAACAGAATCCTAGGGCCTGCAGGTTATGTTGTCATTTTCCAAGTTAAAGGATGGAACATTCAAACAAACTTTGCTAGAAGTTTAGGGATTCATACCAGAAACGTTTTTGAGCTTTTGGGTCTCCTGAAAGGACTTCAAGAAGCCTACAATCAAGGTTACTACAATATCATAGTTGAAGCATACTCACAAATCATCATCAATATGTTCTCCAAATTTTTGAATATCTCCACTCCGACGAAGATTTCTCCAAGCTGGTGGTTACTAAGCCAATTAGATCTCCTCATGTCCCTGTTATTCCCTCACTAGGTTTACATCCCTTCTCATGTTTATCGAGAGGTGGGGGTGGAGTTTCAAGAGGGGCACATACTTATTATCGATGACGATAAAAAATCTTCTCCCTTGCTTCAAGAATGTATCGATATTGCACTTAACGATTTCCCCAAGATGGGGTGTCGATCTCCCATGTAGTGTACCAATTCACTACCCAGGTTCACCCAAACCTCTCAATTTACCATTCATTACATGGATTTAAAAACAAATGCATTTAACCATAATTAAACACACTTAATTCGCAGAGTAAAATATATATAAGTTACTGTTACCATTAACAAACCATAGCATGCAACAGTAATTCATTTACAAAGCGGAAAACATGATACAAAACAACACAGTCATGTCAAATGTGTTAAAACATAACTCAGATTACTTATCTTTTATCTGCTGTAGCATTCACCAACCAAGTGCAGGCCTTCCATGAACCTCCCAGCCTTAGACCACACTGTTCATCAACTCAACAGTAGGTCACCCCTGAGCTGGGACCGAGCTCCACCCCAAGGCAAGGAATCTAGACTCAGGCTGAGGTTACAGGGAAGACAACACATGCACATTCCACAGGAAGAAGCTCTCCCAGGAATCTCCCACGCTCACTGCACACAGACCCTCCTTCCCCACATGCCTGTTCCACCCCAGGAGAGTGCACCTTCTCTGTCACCTAGACAGTCCTTTGGTTTCCAGTCTCCATTACCTTGGGTTACAGGAACAGACCGGACCGGAATTCTCTGGGCTCCAAGGAAACTACAGGGATTCCTTCCAGGAGTTCTCTTCTCCCTCTGCGCACTTCCTCACCTGGAGGAGTCGCTCACAGGCCCGCAAGCCTCACGTAGTCCAGCACTGCGCAATCACAACATTCCACGGGAAAACACAGACAAGGCTTTCCAAAAAGGTTCAGCTGTCACAGGATAATCTCACGGGATGATTTTCAGAGCAGGCTCCACGTGCAGGCTAGCTCAGCATTTACATACAGTTGCAGGGTTCTTCCACTCGAGCTCAACACAGGGATTTCAGTTCAGGAAATGCGCAGACGGAATTTCTCAGGAACAGACACAATCTCACCGCTCGCTGGACCAGGGTATACACGCATTCCTCCGCACAACACAGGCTAACTGTTTCAGAGATAATCCAGATATTTGGCAGAGGTCGTACCGGTTCCATGCACAGGGGTTCAGTTCCGAATGGAGGCGAGAGCCCAGTCTCGGCTCCGTTCAGGGTTTTTATTCGCATGCACTAGGGTTGACACTTGTCACCCTGGAAACTGCATGTTTTCCAACCGTACACCTTCCTCCCACCACTTGGGAACTCACGGGTCCCTCCAAAGGAACTTAGGATAAAAGAATGTACACATGGATTTTTGGAAATAATATTAAAATATTATTCTAGGCCTAAGCCCCCTAAGCTTAGCCCCTAGGCTCATTACTCAGCCCCTTTCCCACCTTTCAGCTCCTGATCCCTTGCCCAATCTGTGGACGCTCAGTCCCCCATCACTCTTTCATCGTGGTCGGTCTGCACTGGCGGTATTTACATTTTATTAATTGACCTTCATACATACAAGTATATCACAGGCTCCTGGCCTTCAACACTTAGGCTCCCTGGCCTAACAAAACTCGTAAGCCTGCCGCTTATTCAAAACTTGGCTCACCAGCCTATAGAACATATTTACAATTCTTTGCATATAACATGATCTGCAACGGGGCTCGGCCTTGGGAACACTACATCCCACATATAAAAAGACACTAACAACCGCATAATAGTGCTAGTTGGTACTTCACGTACCTCCTAATATCAATGACACTCATGGTGAATATTACCCAAGATGCTCATTGAATGAGCTCCTTAAACTTGGAAGGTATGATGAAGGTTCAATTCATCGCTTATGGACAGGTCTATTCATACAACGATATTGTTATAGTAACGAAGGTGTTTAATGTCACTACAAAGGGAAGTCGGGGATTCACAAAGGTGTGATAATGGCCTTCTCATGCATTTCAATATTATTCATTGAGTTGTGGACTCTATTTTTAATCATTCCATTGCTCTGACCCTGTTACAACTCTCATTGTTTGTTCCTTCCTCCTCTAGGTTCAATTGTAGTAGACCCAATGCCGTGTGCGCAAGGAAAATTGAAGTGAGGTAGTATCTACACTCATGGAGTTTCTAGTAGGAAGCACCCTCTGTCTGCTTCTCCAAGCAGCTCAATCTCGTAGCACCCCTCCACAGACTCACAACAGGAGAGATTATTTCCCTCTAGGATTCTGCAGGAAGAAGAATGTTTGGGCATCGCCTTAATTGAAGAATAAATCCCTAAGAGAAGAGAGGAACCCCATGGGAGAATTCTGGTTGAGAATATAATCAATAGCGACTCCATCATGGATAATAGTGGAAATGACGTATAGGCCAATGCTTCACAACTCAACGAGCGACCTCCAGTGCTCTTGACAGATGAAAAACTTCAACACTTCTTTGATCTTCGTGGATACTCTGTTGAGATCTCCTTCTGACAGGAGCAGATGCTTGCAAAGATGGATGAGATCCATAATTATCTCTTTAGTTTGCAACCTGGCACCATTGTTTTGTCATGGACTTCCCCGATCCAACATCAAGATGAATGTGATGCTCCCGATGATTGAACATCTTCATTCTTTCTTTTTGTTTTTTGGTTCTAGTTTAGTCTTTATTTTCAACAATTTCAGTCTAGTATCAGTACATAAACTGTAAAATGTATGGACCAAACTTGGTTTTTGGCCTCATAGGCGTCTTTCTGGTTACTCAAACATTGATGCCTCAATTGGTTTCCCATGTTGGCAGCTCATGCATCAATTTTGAAAACTTGCACTCTTTAAATTTTCAGTAGACAGAAGAACCCACTTTTTTAACTTAATTTTTTTTTTAAATAATTATAGCTTATATTTGTTTTTGGAAATTTAATTTGATGAGAAATGTTTAATTTTTTATTTATAATGTGTTTTTTAATTGATATTTAATAAGTGAAATCCACTAAAGTGGCATGTGTCATCATGGATTCTAGAAGGATATATGGAATTTATTACGAGTGGGGACTTTGCATTGTTCTCAACAAGAAGGTAGAAGCTTATACTTTGTGGCAATGGCCTGAAATGGCCAAAAGAGTGTGTGTGCATTCTATTATAGTAGTAGGAGATTCAAAATCCATTATTTAACCACATGGTGCATAAATGAGAGTGGGTTGATAACCCTTTTGAGTCAATTCTATATCTTCTATCATGTTTTGCGTTAATTTAATAAAAAGGGAAGTCCATTGTGTTAATTTAACTTTACAACGAAAACCCATCCCCTAAATCTCTCTAAGGATTTGACAAATATAAATCTATGTAACGACATGACATTTGTCAAATTATCAGATTATCACATGGAAATCTTCATTGTTTACATAAGTTGTCACATGGTGCACTTTCCATATCTCATCAACCATATGAATAGTAATATAAATAGACGGGAGAGAGTTTGCAAGTTGCACGTTTCAGGCACTAACCCTACACAATTATCTTGTTTTGACGCTTGTTTCCTTGGCTCATTGTGGGATAAAGATTAGTCTTTTTTCTAAGGCTCACTTGGGCACCTTTCAGAATAATATCTTGTGTTCTAGGGAATATTTTTGAAGTTTCAAAGTTTGTTTGGTGCCATCAAAATTCCCGGGGAACCGTAATTCATAGAGTCTCCAATTTTCTTAGGCGTACATTGAATTGGAATTTCAAGAAGAAATGTTTTGAAGTTTCAAAGTTTGTTTGGTGCCATCAAAATTCCCAGGGAACCGTAATTCATAGAGTCTCCAATTTTCTTAGGCGTACATTGAGTTGGAATTTCAAGAGAAATGTTAGTTTGTGGTTATCTTAGAGGCAATTTCAAGATTAGAATTTGAAGCGACGCGTTCTTTTTTAAAACAAATTGGATTATCAATAGCTCCATGAGACGCATTGTGCTCTTAGAAGTCATGAAGAACATGTGCATTGCACCAAGTAATCAATGTTCATTTTGATTTTTAAATTTCAGTAATTGGAAAATTAAATTTCAATAGAGATTGATGAGATTATGGTATCTTTTCTAGAATTGAAAAATAAGTTAGGAATAGTGAAAGAAGTATAGCCTCCCAAGTATAGTTTCTTTTGGAATCTAGCTCTAAATTTGAGCAAAGATGATCAATCTAGAGCTTCTTCATATTAGATGTTAGTGTGCTCATTGAGAGGAGAGTTTAAGGAGGATTCTTCTAACCATTGTGCACTTTTTTAGTTTTTATGTAAATTTTGGAAGTGTTAAAATTGTAAACATCTACTATAATGTATACAATATTAACTAAATTTATACATTTTTATATAGGGATCAAGGTAACTTATATTATGGACTTGTTAGAGGATTGGATATGGATTTTTATGTAGTTAGTTTTAAAAAATTTGACACACTACAATTATGTAAACTTACTGCAATTCTAATTATTGTTTAAAAATAAAATAAATCAAATCTACTTTAACATAAAATCAATTATTGTTTAAAAATAAAATAAATCAAGTCTACTTTAACATAAAATCTTTATAAACTCAGAATATAAATATTTATTATAGTGAATTATTGTTTAAAAATAAAATAAATCAAATCTATATTAATATAAAATCCTTATAAACTTATAATATAAACATATATTATAGTAAATGTTTTAAATTTTAAATATATATTTATAAAAGAAATATAACAAAACCTTCTTCTATTATATTACTTTTACAAAATCAACATTTTTAAAATAAATATTAATTGTATATAATATATAATTTCAATGTAAGCACGAGATAAGATCGTTCTTCTATTATATTACTTTTAAAAAATCAACATTTTTAAAATAAATACTAATTGTATATAATATATAATTTCAATGTAAGCACGAGATAAGATCGAAAATAGTTTGAAGAAAAAAAAATATGAATTTTATGATACTAAAGAGTGTAAAATGAAAAAGATTTATTACATTTTTAAAATAAATACTAATTGTATATAATATATAATTTCAATGTAAGCACGAGATAAGATCGTTCTTCTATTATATTACTTTTAAAAAATCAACATTTTAAAAATAAATACTAATTGTATATAATATATAATTTCAATGTAAGCACGAGATAAGATCGAAAATAGTTTGAAGAAAAAAAATATATGAATTTTATGATACTAAAGAGTGTAAAATGAAAAAGATTTATTTAAAAAATGGTGTAATCATTGAGGATTAATTTACAAAATATAATATTTTTTATAATTTTTTAATTTTTTAAAATAAAGAAATATTTTATCAATCATGAATTGTTTTTCTTTAATTCCAATAAATAAATCTGAGGAGAATACAAAATATAGTATAAAAATATAGTATATATAATAATCAACAAGAATGATATGTCTTATAATGGTAATCATTATTATGTTTTAAAATAATAAGAATGATATGTCTTATAATGGTAATTATTATTATGTTTTAAAATATTTTGGGTTTTTTCTTTCAAAATATATATTAATAATAAAGAAAATTTCAATATCAAACTATAGTATTTTAATGTTCACCTTTAAGTATAATATATATATATATATATATATATATATATATATATATATTGTTGGCATGTTTTCATACAGAAGGCAGACGATGATGGTTGGCATGTTTAAGAGGTAGAGTATTTTTGTTATTGATGGCAAGATCAGAGTATTCTTGTCATTTATGGCTTCGATGGAAAAACAGGAACAAAAGATAAGTTCAGGAAGACCAACAATGCAACAATCATCGAATGAAAATATCAAAGTGTTTGTCAAACTCCATTTCGGAGTTTTGGCTATCGGGATTTTGGATATCGGGAGATAGAAATGTCAAGGATAATTACAACAGGAGTCATGAACTTGTGATATGCGAAATCATGAAATATCCTCAGTCGTCAGATTGATGATTGATTTGAACCGTTGATCAGGCATGATGAAGGCCCATAAAGTTTGATAAGATCTAGATCGTTGGGTCCATAGGACATGTGGCGAAAGATCATCATTTTGCTGACTGGGAAGTCAAAGAAACAGGGTTTCCTAACCTCTCGAATTCGTGAAATGAAAAACCCCGATGTAAACTTCATTTCATAGTTTCAGATATCGGGACTTTGAAGTGACAAGAACACTGAACAACAGGAATGTTGATATCGTGAAATGTGAAATTGCGAAATGATCTGAGCTGTCAGATCAAGGTCTGATGTGGATCGTTGATCCAACCCCATTTCCGGGTTTCGGATACGAGAAGTTGGAGTGTCGAAACACTTTGCAACAAGAATACTGAAATCGTGATATGCGAAATCACGATACGATCTAAGTCATTCAATCAAGATCAGATCTAGACCGTCGAATCATAGGACAGGTGGAAAGTGATTGGAATTTCATTGAATTGGAGTTAACAGAGCATGGTGTGGAAACTCGCGAGATGCGAGATCGTGATAAGATCTGGACAATCAAATCTATGCAAATTTCAACCATCGATCAAACTCGATAAAGTTTATAAACTCGCGAAATATGAAGCGCCTTTTGGCACAGCCTGTGGTCATTGTCGGTGGTCACGAGAAGAGAAGGAGTCAGTTCAGATAAGCTCTATTTCATAGTTTCGGGGATTGGGACATGGAGAGTAACAAAATCTTTACCACGGGGATCCCGAAATACCGAAATGCAAATTGGCGAAATAAATGCAAGATCACATGAAGTCAATCCAATGGTGCAGGGGATTTTTGGCATGATCAGAGGGATAATGTTGCTCCTCGCAGTCTAACTGTTGGAAACCATTGATGGTCTCTGCCAAAGTATTCGAAGAGACCTCTGTGTGATCGACAGAGGAGTTGAAGGGTCTCTAAGCTTCTTCCACTGAATGAAGACGATTCTTAGAGGGAATGACAAGTGGATGAGTTTTGAAGTTTGTAACTGAAGAAAAAAGTATAAGCTCGACTATGCTAGAGAAGACGAAGAATCTCGACTACTAGAGTGGCTGAGGAATCTCAACATGACATCCAGTGATGCTGAACGCATGGGCAAACTGTCAGAGAAGCTGAGAAGTCATAATGATGATCAGACAGAGCACTCACTATGAAGAGATGCAGAAGCATTACGCATATGACATGCACGGTGTGCACATAAGCTATAACAACACGACACATAGAAGTGATGAGGTAGTTGTTGCTGAGGTGAAGTAATGCATGGTCGAGGAAGTAAAGAGGTGGTGCAGTAGCTGAAATGGATAGGAAACAAAAGGTGCATTGAATGGGAATGGCACACAAAGCACAAAAGGCATAAGAACATAATGGGCAGCGGATGCATGCTGGAAGACAGTGAGGAAGACTGAGTACCAAAATCTTGCAGAACAGTGATGAAACTGGTAAGGTGTTATTGAACACTATATCACTGTAATTGGTTTCACTATTTCATATTTATATTCTAGGGTGGTTGGGAGGTGCTAGGGAGGACTGTAGTCCTCAAAGGTTCAAGTGGGTTCTTGAACACACGGAGTTGTAGCTTCCTTTTGGTTGCAGCTAGAGAAACCAGGGTGGTAGGTTGGTGCAAGGGAGAACAAGTGTTCTCTGTTATACAGGGTGGACCTTGTGTAACTGGAAGTTGGTGCTTCCATCCAGTTGGTGCTGGAACATTAGGGGAATTGGTGCTTTCTTCTAGTGGGTGCTAGAGAAACAAGAGAGTCGGTAATCTCAAACAAATTGAAGCTTGTAAAACAGAGGTAGAAGCCTCACATTGAGTTGGTGCTCAATTATAGATGATGTACAGAACTTAAAAGGCTTCCTATCATTTCGAAGAAGAAGAGGTTTTCTCCGTTTATGGGTTTCCTCGTGAAAATCTGTCTCTGTGTATATCTTATGTGTGACTGATGCTCATTAATTTTATTTTCCATATGTTGTTTAATGTTCATGATCACTTGAAGAAATATTAATAATATATTAATAGAATTAAAATTGTTTCAGCACAAAAACAATTGATTCACCCCCCCTCTCAGTTGTCTTAGTAATTTGAACAATTGGTGTCAGAGTGGGTTCCTTTTATTCAAAGGTATATCTGTAAGCTTAAACATGACAAGTCATGAAAGGACTTCAGCCACTAAGCCCCCTCTATTTGATGGAACAAATTTTTCCGTTTGGAAGATTAGAATGAGAACATACTTAATGGCCTTGGGTATTGATGTTTGGGATGTAGTAGAGACTGGATATACAAAGCATGTTGTGCTAGCCTCCAAGGATGATAAGTTAGAGTTTAGTTTTAATGCTAAGGGAATGAATTCTATCTTGAATGGACTTGCTGAAGTTGAGTTTGTAAAGGTGATGCATCTTGAAACTGCCAAAGCAATGTGGGATAAACTTATTAGCAGTTATGAAGGAAATGA
>ML776611.1:2530284-2545222 GCA_009831015.1 Picea engelmannii
AAGAAGAATGTCACTTAAGCAAGTATGATGAAAGTTGGTTGTGGCATAGGAGACTTGGACACCTAAATTTTGATCATATAATCAAGCTCAGAAACAATGGGGCAGTAAAGGATCTTCCAAAGATATCAAAGCCATACGACTCTCTTCGTAAATCCTGCCAGATAGGAAATCTTACTCACACTCATTTCAAATCTAAAAACTTTCCCTCAACAGAAAAACCTCTCCAGTTAGTACATATGGATTTATGTGGACCATCAAGAAAAGAAGGTACAGGAAAATTAAACTATTTTATGTTGATTATTGATGATTATTCTAGACTAACATGTGTTTCCTTTTTAAAGGAAAAATCTGAAGAATTTGAAAAATTCAAAGTGTTTAAGGCTCTGACTGAGAATCAAACAGGAGAAATATTAAAGACAGTAAGGTCTGATAGAGGAGGAGATTTTAGTTCATGGAAATTCAAAGAGTTTTGTGATAAACATGGGATCAAAAGAGAGTACACAATTCCAAGGACTCCACAACAAAATGGAGTTGTTGAGAGGCATAATAGATCAGTATAGGAAATGGTAAGATCAATGATGAATGAAAGGAACATACCTCAGACTTATTGGGTGGAAGCAATTCATATAGTTGTTCATATCCTTAACAAAGCTCATCTCAGGCAACATAGTGACAAGACCCCTTATGAACTATGGTTTGGAATACCTGCTTCAATCAAGCATTTTAAAGTTTTTGTGAGTAAATGTTATATCAAGAACAATGATAAAAATATTGGAAAATATGATGACCAGGCTGATGAAGGTATCTTTTTGGGTTATGCTACAAATAGTAAAGGGTACAGATGCTACAATAAGAGACTGCATAAAATAGTTGATTGTATAGACATAAAAGTTGATGAAGAAATCCCAGTCAGAAATGTAAGCAGTGTTGAACCAAGAACAAGAGATATAGTTGAAGATGAAGATGAACAGGTCCAAGCATAAAAAAAGGAAGAATCTGAATCAAATGAAGATACAAATACTCAGACTGACACAAATCAACAGAAAGAAGCAAAATCACCTCTCAGAATTATTAGAAAGAATTATCCTGAAAATCAGATAATTGGAGATATAAATAAAGGAGTTCAGACAAGAAGGAAATTGATTAAAGACTCAAAACAATATCATGTTTCCTTTTTATCTATGACTGAACCTAAAAAACTTGAAGAATCCAGCCAGGATGATGACTGGATTAGAGCAATGAATGAAGAGCTTGATCAGATTGAGAAGAACAATACTTGGGAGCTTGTCCCTAGACCTGAAGATAAAAATGTAATAGGTTCCAAATGGGTGTTCAAGAATAAAATGAATGAAAAAGGACAAGTTATTATAAATAAAACAAGATTGGTCTGTAAAGGGTATGCACAAGTTGAAGGTCAGGAATTTGATGAAACTTTTGCACCAATGGCAATATTGGAATCTATTAGAATTTTTTTTGCTTATTCATGTCATAATAACTTTAAAGTTTATCAGATGGATGTTAAGTCAACATTTCTTAATGGAGATCTAGAGGAAGAAGTATATATGGAGCAACCTGAAGGATTCTCATTGACAGATAATCCTAATTATATTTGTAAGCTAGAGAAGGCCTTATATGGACTAAACCAAGCACCACGAGCTTGGTATTATAGACTGAACAAAATTTTACAAGAAAAAGGGTTCAAGAAAGGTATTGTTGACAGTCACCTTTACATTAAGTTTGAAGGTGATAATTTACTAGTTGTTTTGGTTTATATAGATGATATTATTTTTGGTTGTACTAATGAATCATCTATCCAGTGGTTTGCTAACTCTATGCAAACAAAATTTGAAATGTCCATGATAGGAGAACTGTCATATTTTCTTGGCTTACAAGTAAAGATAAGTTATGCAGGAATATTTATTTCTCAAGAAAAATATTTGAAAGAGATGTTGAAGAAATTTCAGATGTAAGATTCCTCTCCAGTTAGCACACCTATGGTGGTTGGTTGCAAGCTCAATAAAAATGATATTTCACCGGATGTTGATCAAAGGACATATCACTCTATGATATGCAGTATTATGTACATCACAACATCCTGTCCTGATATAATGCAAGTTGTTGGAATGGTCGGTCGTTATCAGTCTACTCCTAAACAAAGTCATTTAGTAGCTGTCAAAAGGATATTCAAATACTTGAAGGGAACAATGACTTATGGTCTGTGGTATCCCAAAAATCATAATTTTCAGTTAACTGCTTATTCAGATGCAGATTGGGCAAATTGTGTTGATGAGATAAAAAGAACCAGTGGAGGAGCATTCTTCCTGGGTGACTCATTAGTAGCATGGCATAGCAAAAAACAAGGATCCATTTCATTGTCAACTACAGAGGAAGAATACATTGCTGTTGCTACTTGTTGCACACAAATTTTGTGGATGATTCAAACTCTTGCATATTTGAAGGTGACTTACACTGAACCCATTCCAATTCACTGTGATAACACCAATGCTATTAGTGTCTCTAAAAATCCTGTTCTTCATTCCAAGGTTAAGCATATTCCAATAAAGTACCATTTTCTCAGAGAACAAGTTACAAACAAAATTGTCCAGCTGAATTATATTCCTTCTACATAACAAATTGTTGATATCTTTACTAAACCATTAGCAGCAACCCATTTTGGATATCTTCGTCACAAGTTGGGGGTTATAATTTCTTGTGTCTAATCTGTTCACCTAGTCAGGGGGAGTACTTATTGAATATCTGGTGTATTTCCAAGATGCTCATAGTTGATAGGGGGAGTATGTACTGCAACAGCTCAGGGGGAGCATGTTATTTCTTTGACATTGATGTCAAAGGGGCGAGAATGTGTGATGATTTCAAGATCAGAGTATATGTTACAGTGGCATTATCACAGTGGTATAGTTGCATGTTTTTCATGATTTTAAGATGTTTTAGTGGTGTAGTTACATCATGGGGTTGTCATCAATGCCAAAGGGGGAGATAGTTGGCATGTTTTCAGGCAGAAGGCAGAGGATGATGGTTGGCATGTTTAACAGGTAGAGTATTCTTGTCATTGATGGCAAGATCAGAGTATTCCTGTCATTTATGGATTCGATGGAAAGAAAGGAACAGAAGATAAGCTTAGGAAGACCAGCAGTGCAACAATGATTGAATGACAAGATCAAAGTGTTGGTCAAACTCCATTTCGGAGTTTTGGCTATCGAGATTTTGGATATCGAGAGATAGAAATGTCAAGGATCATTACAACAGGAGTCTTGAACTCGCGATATGCAAAATCGCGAAATATCCTCAGCCGTCAGATCGAGGATTGATTTGAACCGTTGATCAGGCATGATGAAGGCCTGTAAAGTTTGATAAGATCTGGATCATTGGGTCCATAGGAAATGTGGAGAAAGATCGTCATTTTGCTGATTGGGAAGTCAAAGGAATGGGTTTCCCTAACCTCTCAAATTCGTGAAATGTGAAACCCTGATGTAAACTCCATTTCAGAGTTTTGGATATCGGGACCTTGAAATGATAGGAACACTGAGCAATAGGAATGTCGATATCATGAAATGAAAAATCGCAAAATGATCTAAGCTATCAGATCAAGGGTTGATGTGGACCGTTGATCCAACCCCATTTTGGGGTTTCGGATACCGAAAGTTGGAGTGTCGAAACACTTTGCAACAAGAATGTCGAAATCAGGATATGATCTGAGCCATTGAATCAATATCATATCTGGACCATCAACTCATAGGACAAGTGGCAAGCGATTAGAATTTCACTGACTTGGAGTCAACGAAGCATGGAGATTCCAACCGTCGATTAGACTCGATGAAGTTTATAAACTCGCAAAATATGAAGCACCTTTTAGCACAGCCTGTGGTCACTGCTGGTGGTCACGAGAAGGGAAGGAGTCAGTTCAGATAAGGTCCATTTCGGAGTTTCAGGGATCAGTACATGGAGAGTAACAAAATCTTTACCACGGGGATCCTGAAATATCGAAATGCGAATTGGTGAAATAAATGCAAGATCACATGAAGTCAATCTAATGGTGCAGGGGATTTTGGGTACGATTGGAGGGCTAATGTTGCTCCTCCCAGTCTAACTGCTGGAAATCATTGATAGTCTCTTCCAAAGGATTCAAAGAGACCTCTGTGTGATCGCCAAAGGAGCTGAAGGGTCTCCAAGCTTCTTCCAGTGAATGAAGACGATTCTTAGAGGGACTGACAAGTGGATGAGTGTTGAATTTTGTAACTGAAGTAGAAACTATAAGCTTGACTATGCCAGAGAAGATGAAGAGTCTCGACTGCCAGAGTTTCTGAGGAATATCAGCATGACTTCCAGTGATGTTGAACATGTGGGAAAACTGCCAGAGAAGCTGAGAAGTCGTAATGATGATCAGAAAGAGCACTCACTGTGAAGAGATGCAAAATAATTACGCATATGGCATGCACAGGGTGCACAGAAGCTATAAGAACATGACACAAAGAAGTGATGAGGTATTTGTTGTTGAGGTGAAGTAATGCATAGGTGAGGAAGTAAAGAGGTGGTGCAACAGATGAAATGGATAGGAAACAAAATGTGCATTGAATGTGAATGGCACACAGAGTACAAAAGGCAAAAGAACAAAATGGGCAGCGGATGCATGCTGGAAGATAGTGAGGAAGACTGAGTAGCAAAATCTTGTAGAACAATGATGAAACTGGTAAGCTATTATTGAACACTATATCACTGTAATTGGTTTCAGTATTTCATATTTATATTCTAGGGTGGTTGGGAGGTGCTAGGGAGGACTGTTGTCCTCAAAGGTTCAAGTGGGTGCTTGAACACAGGGAGTTGCAGCTTCCTTCTGGTTGCAGCCAGAGAAACCAGGGTGGCAGGGTGGTGCAAGGGAGAACAAGTGTTCTCTGTTATACAAGTTGGAGCTTGTGTAACTGGAAGTTGGTGCTTCCATCCAGGTGGTGCTGGAACATTAGGGGAGTTGGTGCTTTCTTCTAGTGGGTGCTAGAGAAACAAGAGAGTCGGTACTCTCAAACAAATTGAAGCTTGTAAAACAAAGGTAGCAGTCTCAGATTGAGTTGGTGCTCAATTATAGATGATGTATAGAACTTAAAAGGCTTCCTATCATTTCGAAGAAGAAGAGGTTTTCTCCCTTTATGGGTTTCCTCGTGAAAATCTGTCTCTGTGTATATCTTATGTGTGACTGATGCTCATTAATTTTATTGTCCATATGCTATATAATGTTGATGATCACTTGAAGAAAGATTCAGAATGTATTAATAGACTTAAAATTGTTTAAGCACAAAAACAACTGATTGACCCCCCCTCTTAGTTGTCTTAGTTTGGGATGTCTACGAAGATCGAAGAGCGTCGTAGACATCCCANATATATATATATATATATATATATATATATATATATTATACTCAAGGTGGGAAATACATATCAAGTAATAACAACAATTTTACTTCCAATTAGTTTATGTATATATAGATGATGATGGTGGTGGTTAACATCTACTGAGACCAAATTTTCTATATAAAAAATGAAAGTAAAGAATCTATTGTCATTAAACATTTTTTTCTACCCAGGACAAAGAGGGATTAAGTCTCTCCAAATAAAAACACTTTTACATTAAAAAAAAAAAACTCATGAAAAACTTTATAGAGATTTGATCACTTTAAATGTATAATAAATCCAAATTAAAATTAATCATAATCATGCACAATTCTAAATTCTAAATCAAACTCCTTGACCAAGACAATATCTTTAATATTTTGAAATTTTCTTTAATATAAAAATAACCTTATTGTATTGACTTGTATTTTCGTATTTTCTATATTTAGTATGAAAACTATTAGAACATATGAAATGTTTAAAAAATTAAAAGTAAATAAATTACAATTATTTAAACCATATATTATATATATATATATTTGTACTAAGCATAAAATTAAATTCTATTTAAAATTATTGATATCTAATTTTTTTCAATACATATTTTTTTTTCAATTCTAGCTAACTCAAGCATTTGCTAGGCCCTTACTGTAATTATAGCTAACTCAGTTGGTGTGGCTCAAACGAAGTACTATATCATCACTTCATATATATATATATATATATATATATATATAATAATAATAATAATAATGAAGAAAAATTGATTTGCCTTTCTTCTTAATCTTAACTTAAAATAAAACTATAAAATTATATGAATAATAAAACTTTTCAGTTATAACAATTACTTAATACTCATTTAAATTGTCTAAAATTAAAAGATTTACTATTCATTTAAATTCAAAAATATTTACAAGTGAAGTCCTCGTAATTTTTTATTCTAGTAAATCTTTGAATTTTAATTTCTGGATATTAGTAGTTACCAAGTGGCCATTTATATGGAACATAGAAACATTTTTGAAATTTATGTAATATTTAGTTAGTGGTATTGACCCAATCGAACCGATTGTCTCCACTTTCTTATAAATGGAATTATTCTCTCACGATTGCAACTCTCAGCCAGCGACCCTCGAAGCGTGAATGATTTGGGCCGCCCTTGATGGAGTTGATTTTCCTTAATCCCATACAATTTAAACGGAGAAAAGTCTAACAAACTTTACCTTCGAGGAAACGACAGATTGCTGGAAATGCCCCTCCAAAACTCTATGAATTTTGTTGTAATTCTCGAGAGATATTAATAGTTAAGGCTTTGTCTAAACATTTGGAAATGCCCCTCCAAAACTGTATGAATTTTGTTGTAATTTTCGAGATATATTAATATTTAAGGCTTTGTCTATATTAATAGTTAAGGCTTTGTCTAAACATATGTATAATAGACGATTGTATTTTTTTAATTTTTTTTTCTTGAAATCTAGTTAAAAGTGGAATTACTGTTTATTTTTTGTTATTTAAATTGTAATTTTTATTATATAAATGAATTTAGTATTTTAAAATTTTTAAAAATATTGAATTATACAGACTTAATCACTCAAATTTAAAAGTGCTAAAAAAGTAAAATATTTAAATTACAAAAATTGTTATTTTTAATTTTAAGTGATTAAAACTATGTAAAAGTTGAATGGAAAAATTTTAAGAGTTAAATCCATTATTTAACTATATTTGTGCCTTGCAAAGAGCCAATGTGGTACTACACTTCTTCGTTGGTTTAAGATGATGATATGTTTTTTAAGCTGCCATTTTCAAATTTCCGGCATGAATAGCTGGTTAATTATTGGATTTTTAAGTTTTCCATATTTTCGAAATCAAACCCATGGCAATGACATGAGCATGCATTGTGATTCAGAGTTACATTTCATGGTTGGTTTTTGTGAACAATTGAGTCAAGAGCTACAATTCCCCACTATTATTGGGGAAAGATGTGCAATATACAGCCTATTACACAACATTGAATAATATTGTCATAAATAATTGAATATATCTCAGCTTATATAATGAAATCCAACCAAACCCGTGAGAAAATTGAGTCAAAAGAGCTACAGTTTTGCCACCACTGTTGGGGAGCGATGAGCAATATACAGCCTACTGCATTGAATAATACTGTAATAAGTGGTTGAATATATCTCAGCTTATATACCAAAGTGATCCAACCAATCAGTTTTCAATGCAGCCCATCAAGCTGTGTATGGCTGATAGTTACCAAACGGGTAGAAAAACAAATGAACGGAATGCATTCTTTCTTTATTGTATGGACCTAATATCACCCGTTTTACATCTAGAACTCTCATATTTCTGTGATGTTTGATATTAAAAAGTCTAATGATTTTTTTTTACCATGATATTGAAAATTTAAAGATTTTATTGAAAAGCATGATATATCTTAAAATCCAATGAACCCATTCATATTTATATTTATGAAAACCCATTCATATTTATATTTATATTCATATTCATGCTTGATTAACACTTTATTCTTTAAAAAAAACTACTATTTAAAAAATGATGATAAATTCAAGGTGAGCAACATCCACCCTGCTATGCTGAGGATGGGGATGCATCCTCATATTTAAATTGTTCCATGATACATACGCACCGTCACCCTCACATAGCAATTAATATTACGTACCAAGATGCTTAATGTTTACCATGAGTTCAAGATGTGCCCATCAGATTGACCATCATTTTTTCTAGCTTTTTCATTGACCATCATTTTCTCTGGATTTTTCAGCAATTAAGAAGCAGGGCAGAAGTATTTTTTCAATGTCCGTCGACATCATATTGTAAAAATAACTTTCACTCAGCCATCATTATTATCACCGACATGTTTGTTACAACAGGCTTTTGTAAAGTTCCGGTGCACCCGTCTGTCGGTCTGAGAAGTGACTTTTTTGTAACAATAGGGCTTTACAAAGTTTGAGTCCATTCGTCGGTCAGTCTGAGATATTCTTAGTTATAGGTCGATATTAATGGCATCTCCTATTCTCCACTGCTAACAAAAATCCTTTGTTTTTTTCCTTCCCATCAATTTAATCATTTACGTCAAACAAAATGATCAAATACCAACCACGTCTTTCAATACGATGTTACGAATCCCTTTTACACAAATCCGGTATGAATTGGCGGGGATCGGAATAAAATTATCCTTCATCAAGAGATAATTAAATTTTACGCAGGAAACATTGGAGTGATAGGTCTTATCCCCGAAAATTGAAAATGTACGGGTTTGGGAAAAACTTCTATATAGTAAATAAATTTGGAAGATTTACATATTCATTAGTAATGTATTCATATTACTTTTAAGCAACAAGTCAATGATCTATAGTATATCATCTTTTTTTTTTTATTGAATACTGTATTAGTCATAATTCAAGGGAAAGGATCAAGAGAAAGGATTGATATTAATCATTAACTTAATACATCACTTGCCTATTACAATACACATTTCCTTTCTTTTCATCTGGAGACGAAATCAATGCTCGTGTCAAAGCTTCATCCCATCCTTGTGACTACCCTATAGGAGCTTCAGGGAATACCAAAGTTTTACCACCTTTGTCGCCCCATACAATATCAAAGCACCACATTTTACTACACAATATGGTTGGGTTAAAAATAAATATAGTTTTTTTTCATAATATTATCACATTATTGTTAAAGGTGGTTTAGGTCTTTACCTAAATAAGTGCAGCACACTGCGATATACCGTTTCTGAAGATAATAAAAGAAAATTTACTCAAATTTCTGTAAACTTACTGAGTTTCCTTTGTCTTTGAAGTTTCCCATTCAGTGTTTTAGCTCATTCCTATAATAAAAATATGTCATTTAAAAAAAACTTAAATTTATTTTGGAGCCCAGAGTTTCTATCATATGTCTCCATAAGTAGTTGGTTTTTTGAATAAGAGTTTTTAGTATATAGTGGAGGTTGTGTGTTCATAGAGATTGTCCTAAAAAGTTTAATCGTATGCCAAATCACTTCTGCCAAAAAAAAAAAAGAGTCTCATTTCATAGGTCAATGGTAACTTACCAAAAGAATTAAAAACGTGACTTGGTTTATATAGAATTGATGGGTAAAGTGTCTCCATTCAATGAGTTTTGGTAGTTGTGAAAGGAGGCTAATTCAATATGAACATATGTATGGTTTTTATTTTATATTTGTTATAAAATTATTTTATCAATAGAATTGTACCTTATAAGAAAGTGACACTCATATATAGTCATGTAAAAATTAATTTCAAACCTAGAATGAAGTGAAGGTTGCAATAACACTATCAATTTATTGACCAATGAGAGGTCATAAAATACTAATTTTGTTATATTGAAAAATAAAAATTTATATTTGTTAGGTTTAACATTAAAATTTATACACATTTTTTAACTCAACATAAAACTAATATGAAAATTAATGCTCACTCATTGTTATATACTACCTTTGTGCCTCCGACAATATAATAAAATGGTTGCATTTCAAAAATATTAATAATAAAACAAATTCAATGACAACTATAAATAAAATATTTATATATAGTAAGTTAAAAATCAGGAAATAAACATTTCTTTTTCTCAAGCATTTAAATGATGTTTTATTTAGTATGAGGGGATGTGTGTATTTAGTTAAAAAAATTATATTGAAATAATTTGAAGAAAGCTTTGCAAATAGAGGTTTTTGATCCATTTTAACTCACTAGCTATGTGGAGTAGAGATAAATTTACTGTTGTTTATATGTTTTTTTAATTTAGATTAGTTAATGAATATATGTGAAAAATATATTAAAAAAATTAAATAATAGTTCTATAAATTTTGAAATAAAATTAATTGAGAAGAGAAATTAATATGAATTCTAGTGAAATTTATCCAAAAAGAAACTATATTGAAAGTTAAATATAATAGTGTTTGGTTGAAAAAATATCTAAATATTTGACTAGTTTTGAACCTTTCTAAGTTCAATAAAAGTAGATTAAATTTGTTTACGATTTTTTATAATTAAATGATTTTTTTTACCAATAGAATAGATTTTAGAAGTTTTAAATTTTAAAATTTTCATTTTGTGATTTGAAAGTATATGAGGGTGAGGGTGGGGTGAGGGAATATGGGGGTGGGAGAAATATGAAAGAAAATGTATTATATATTTTTTCTAATATTTTTTCCACTGCCACTTTCATATGGGGGAAATATGAGAGAAAATGTATTATACATTTTCTCTGAGATTTTTCGCACCTTCATGAGGGTGGGTAAAATATTAGAGAAAATGTAGGTGGGAGAAATATGAGAGAAAAAGTATTATGAGGGTGGGAAAACATTAGAAAAAATGTTGGTGGGGGAAATATGAGGGTGTGTCTAGGGGAAATATCAGAGAAAATATATTATATATTTTCTCTAATATTTCCCCACCCTCACTCTCATATAAGATAATACATTTTCTCTAATATTTCTCCCACCCCCACTACACAATATATTATACATTTATTCTAATATTTCCCTGAGTCCCACCCTCATATTACATTTTCTCTAATATTTCCCCATCCCCATCCTCAGATAAAGATGTTATTTTTAATCAAAACCAATAAAATAATTTTCTCCAAAACTTTAAGTTCAAAATGATTTTTTCTTTTCCAAAAATAATCTCATATTTTAATGGTAAGCATTTTCTATACATAAATTTAAGTCCTTTGCTTGGCCAATAAAACATCTCACTAATGTTTTGGCCTAAAATACAATGATCAAGTCACATACGTGTGAATCTCTTCTCTTGGGAAAATGTATAACTCATGTTCATGTATTCATCTCTAAATGAATTCACTCTAATCATGGAAAAATGAATAAAACCAAATGAATTTGGTAAGAGGATAAAAGGGGGTTCATCTTTTGTCCTTTTAAGTTTTTATTTGTAGAAAGGAGAACTAGCCACGTGATGTAGATGTGATGATGTAGACGTTGTGAGAATATTTATAAAAAATTGAACAAGAATTCTTTAGCATTTGATATTGATATTAATTAGAATAAAATGAATATGAATATTCATTTTTTTAATAGAAAAAAGGAAA
Organism: Picea engelmannii; assembly: GCA_009831015.1. NCBI lineage: Eukaryota > Viridiplantae > Streptophyta > Pinopsida > Pinales > Pinaceae > Picea > Picea engelmannii. The sequence continues at coordinate 2,541,781 of ML776611.1, forward strand.
AATAAATGAGTCACCTAATGAAAATAATTATAGATTCTATTTTTTTTCATTTTTTTTCCTCATTCCACTTAAAAACTTGTATTTTCATAATTCAAAATTTGAATCCATTTAACCAATAGACTCTAGATAATGTTTATCTCAACACAAACATAACTTAATTCATTCAAGATTTATTGTTAACTAGTTGTCAAATGTATTACCAATATATTAAAAGGATGAAAAATGACAAAAAAATATTAGCACATTTGGGAGTTGTTGGAATAAGCACTTAAAACCATTTTAATCACAATACATATTCTTTAACTTTATCAACATTATTCAATTGTTTATCAGTTGTGCATTCAATACATTAATGCATCATAAATATTACCACCCATCAATTCATAATAAACAATTATAGACATATAAAAATACACAATACACCAATATTTATGTGGAAACCCAATGGAGGAGAAAAACACGGAATGCTTTTGTGATATGTCAAAGAATTACATTCAAGGAAGCACCAACTTCCAATTCTGTAGCTCCAACCGGAAGGAGGCTCTAATGATCCGAATTATTTCTGGCACGAAATGAGAGTGGAGATATAATAAACACAGAGATACAGTAATTCATAATCTCTATTAGTGAGAAAAATCTACAAGACTCTAAAAATACAGAGTGAAAGACTTGATAGAATGGTGGCAACTTATCTCTGGGAAGAAATGTGACGGATACTCACATTCACAAGAAGATGATTGTTACAATGAGGCTGCAAAGGCCTTTTTAGCATAAATAAAATTCAAAACCCTAACCCTAAAAGATGGAAAACAAACAATTTTGGGGACCCCGTTTTGGGTAGTTTGGTGTATCAACTTCCCATGGGCGTAACTTTGGCATACAATCTTTGTTTTGGGCGCACAATAGCTCGTTGGAATAGTATCATCAAGAAGATTCATTTTGGGGGCTCAATGAGAGCCTTTGACTATCATTGAGGTGATCGATCGTGAAAAAGATTCATTTAGGCCCTCTAAATGGCCCAAAAATTTTAGGAACCAAGACTTTGATAAAAATAGTAAGTTCCTAGAAGACTGTTTTGAACCATTTGGAATAGGTGGATGGCCACCGATATCTACTTGGATCATCCAAACTCCTAGTTTCTTAGGATCCAACCCGAAGGAAGATCCAACTCCCTAATTCTTTGTCTCCAATTAAAAGGAGGCTACAACCCATTGCAATCTACTTCTCCAGCTAGAAGGTGGTTACAACCACCTAGTTCTCAGGATCCAACCTGAAGCAATGATCGAGAATTGGATCTCGGGACCAAAATGGGTCCAGGAAGGCCTAAGCATCAAAGTGCTCATAATTGATTCAAAAAGGACATGTGTGTAGGCCTCATAGATACGAACCCAACACAACTTTAATGGGCTCAAACGGACATCGTATGTGAAAGACATCGCATGTTCATTTCATCAAACATGCGAAAAAAGATGTTGACTATACAGTATGTACAATGCTGACATGGAAACTCGTTGTACATGACATAAAACCATACAACTGATGTGGCAAGGTTCATTGGAGTTGATGTGGACAACTGCAAATGTGGATGAGTTATATTGTGACACATGGCACCATTGCAGGGGTGACTAGTGGCATGGGCTAACGTGGCAGGTACAATTGGCATGAGCTGACATGGCAGTGAGTTGGCAGATTGCTGACTGGGCATGACAACTGACATGTGAAAAAATTGGCATATGATACTTGGCATTATAATTGGAGAATGGTAAAATGCCATCTGGCCTAGTCATGGGCTGCCACGTGGCACCCATTTATTGGTTCGTTGTATTGCAAAATTATATGGAGTCTATGGGGGTCGAACCCGTGGCCTCCATGGGTGCCAAAGCCTTCATGTAGGCCAGGCTCTCAACCTACCTACATAGTGTTTCTTAACCTATGGTGGCACGACATATATTTAAAATTTTAATGTAATCAAATTGGCGAAGAAAAGGGTTAGGGACTAGCCCTAGCTCCAGACACAAATGCTACCATGCGACTACATCGATATAACCCTTACTTATACTGTTGGCGTGGATATATATGTATAGACTAACACTAACCACTTTCCACATGATCATATCATATGACCCGGATCCTTACTATAGTGCAGAGGTTTAGGGGTTAGCCTCGGTCGACTGGGCTAGTCCACAGACCTGTTAGAAAAATAGGACCGCGGAGTAATAAAATAAAACAAATGCAGAAACAAAACACAGAAGACACACAATACAAGAGAGACACAGATTTACATGGTTCACCCAGTGTGGGCTACGTCCACCAGAGAAATTGCCAGGTCCTTCCTTTGTTATTATCCAGCAAATGAAGGGATACAACCTACAACAAAACCCGTTGTAACTTCCTCTTCTTTCTCTCACAGTCTCCTCTCTCAAAATAGAATATTCACCATCAAACATAGCTGCAATACATTTCCCTCATAAAAGAGGGTTGCCTTCTAGGGAAAAAAACCCTAACATAATCTCTACCGTTAGATCTGCGACCTTATAATCAACGGTCCAGATTTACAATGAAATTACAATATACTTTTATAAGGATGCTTCCCTCAAACCTTCGCTGGGGGCCCGCTTGCCCCTAGACCCCCCAGCCAGGGGGATAGGCTCCCCAGACCCCACAGAGGGGGTACGCCCCCTCTGCACTCCCCTGCGTGGAAGAGTGTACATACTTCTGGGGTGTAAAGACTTCATGGGGTATAAACACGGCTGAAAGCAAGGACCTCTGAATTATGAAGATAATCAGGCTCCACAACCAACAAGACCAAGGGGCGTAACCAAAGGCCTATTGATCAAGGGGGATAAACTACTAAATAGAGCATGTGGATAGTAAGTATCAATCCATATGGCCATATCTACGACTAAGGGCCAGGGCTTAAGGGCTAGACGAGTGCACCAGATTAGCCCGAGGTCACATGGAGTCACTCCATAGGATCAAGAGCTCGTGAGAAAAGGGGTTGCACCATAATTATTTGTAAAAATTTGTTTTATACTATATATTAATATTTTTAATGGATTTTTCAGCGGTTTTGTGGGATTTTGGTCATTTTTTGAGGATCTTGGACCCTTTTTTAGGCCCGATCTTGGGGAGAAGTTGGGAGATTGTTACCCACTTCAGGCCTATATAAAAAGAGGCTCTTGGAGACATGGAGGAGGTTCAGAATAGGAAAATTCTAAATAATTGTTTTTCCAAAGCGATTTTTATGTAGGGAAGCCATTGAGGAGAGCAGTGTTGTGCGCCATTTCTGGGAGCTCCTCCAAGATACCAGATATATAAAATATGCAGAACAGAAACGAAATGCTAGAAATAACAGAATAGCAGTAAAATATCCAGCATAATCTTCACAATACACAGAAATGATATACGAAATAGCAACATAAATAGCACTTGAACAGAAATA